>JAODAL010064888.1:0-18483 GCA_025379985.1 Phyllomedusa bahiana
TAACCCCTTCCAATACTGTGCACCACCATTCTGATAAGAAGTCGAGTGACTGAGAGAAGGGGTACGGGTATGCACCCGGAAGTCGCAAATGGAGGTTAAATGTCGCAATGGCTGCCCAGCGCCTGCCTCATTGCTCCGATGTGGTAGCATCCCGTTTTTTTTTTGGAAGCTCTCTATACTGAAGACCAGGGCTGTGGAGTCGGCAAGCCGAAGCCCCGACTCCTCAATTTCCCAAACCTCCGACTCCCGACCCTACTCCCTCATACACGCCATTTTAAGTGATAACTTTACTGTATAAAATGGTAACATCGGCTGTTTACCCATTTTTATGATCAATAAACAATTTTAAAAGGGTAAACAGACACTGAAAGCAAAATGGTAACAATATCTTGATCTTTGAACACTTGGGGGTAGATTTTTAAAGAAAAAGCTATTTGTATCCAAATCCAGTCCTGCACCAACCATTGGGAAATGTGTAAAGAGACCTGGGATCAGTATTTTGGTCAAGACAGTTGAATCTGATCCAGAGCCCAGAAGGAATTCAGGCAGTATTGAAACCAAAAGGTGGATTTCCCAAAATCTAACAAAATAATAAAAATAACATTTTGATTTTTTAGGAGCAAAAACATAACAATGCAGTTACAGGAAAGAATCTGCAGAACTAAGCAGAGGCAAAATACTTTCAAGTCAAATTTATGTATAAGATGTAGTTTACTATATATAAAATTACAGTAGCCTCAGTACAAAGCTGTAGTGGATGGTAAGATATGGAACCTGAAAGTCACAAGTTCAAACCATTGTTTACCATTTTCCCTTGTCAGTGTAAAATATATTTTATTGGATATGACTTAGAACACAAAAAAAAAATGTAAATATGCAAAACCCTGCAGGAACATTTGTGAAGTCTCTGAATTTGTTCTGAGAAATAGTATTGCCTACACCAGATCCTATACATGACCTCACATCTGATCCCATGATTTCCAGGCTAGAGAACGGCCTCTCTACACTAACTTGTTTGGGGCAAAGCGGGGACCACAGGGGCCAACATCTCTAACAATGTCGGGGTATAAAAGGAATGCCTCAACACAGCAGGTCTGATGAATGGTTGATCGTCTACTTCATTGAAAGCAGGTGAAAAATGTTGCTGAAATCTGTTTGCCCTGGGAGCGGGATCTTTTCCCCTGGGGCAGCGCTTTGCCTGCTCCATGTCATCAATTACACTCCTCATGTGATAAGGCTGGAGATATGGGAGCAGTAGCACTGGCCGGACCCAATTCCTCTTGCTCTTTGCATCAAACTAACTGGACCAACTAATTATATATTTTGGGAGTTGGAGTCGCTCCATTTTATGACGACTCCGACTCCTGCAAAATAGGCACCGACTCCACGACTCCGACTCCACAGCCCTGCTGAAGACCACATTGCACGTTGTTTCATTCACACTGATGCGTCCTAGCCAAAGTTATTACAGAGTCTTCGGTTCCCTTTTCGAGTGAACCTCCCTGTAGTATACATACCAGTCCGCGCACAACCACATGTTCTTAAGGTTATGAAAATACCTGGCATCCGAATGAGATTTTTCCCAAATTCCTTCCTTCCTTTAAGAGGCCACATTCCTCTTAGGATGTTCTGTGGAATTTTTCAATCTGCGGCATACTCCATATGTGGCTCATTTTACATCCACATTTTAGAAATTTCAGCTTTGGATTTTGCAGTCAGTCCTTCAGCAGATTTATGATGCAACTCGGTTGAAATCTGTGACCTTACCCTAAAGGGACGACAGACTGTCTAAACAAGAATAGACCTCAGCTGACAGGTCTGGTCTAGTAAATCATTGTGTTCCCTGTGAAATAACAATCATGGTGAATATTCTCTGATAACTCTGGTTTGTGCGTTTCCTCTGTTATTCCGCCTATAAATGCGATACTGAAACTTACAGATGGGCGTTACCGCTTTGAGGTGTGTTCCTGGACAGTCTACCCAATGAAAGCGGAGGGTCAGCAATTGCAGAGACACCCCCCCCCCAATAGGTAACAACAAGCTTACGTCTAAAGGAATGAGGCTTCCATAGCTGCCATGTTAGTGCTTCTGTTACATCCTGCCTCAGGCAGGAAGTAAAACAACCGGCATCTAAGATGTAGATAATGCAGAAGGGTGTATAAGCGATTGAGTCTCCTTGCGGTCAAGTATCCTAAGGGGACAACAAGTCCAAATTTTTTTTTTTTTTTATTTAAATTTTTAAAATCCCCCCCCCCCCCCCCTTTGCCATCTTGCAAATAAAAAATTAAATAAAATAATAAAGTTATCACATCACTGGTGTTTCTGTGTCCCTAAATGCCCATTCTATTGAAATATAACCTCATTTATCCCATATGCTGAACACTGTAGAACAGGGACGTCAAATCCAAATACACAGTGGGCCAAAATGAAAAATTTGGACAAAGTCGCAGGCCAGCCTTAATATTTTTTCAAAAAAATTTCTATATCTAATGACGTTTTTCCTTTAAATCAGATGTAACGATGAACCTGTATGTGGGAGACAAAAGGTGTCCTGCTGCTCATCCTCTTCTGTGTTGTGGCGGCATGTAAAAACCCTATATTTTCCCTTAAGTGCTTTTCTCCCCCACTGCCTTATGTCCTGGTGAACTCTTAGGGCGCGTTCACACGGCATAGGACAAATACCGGCCGGTATTTGTCCTGTTTTGCGGCCGTCCCCACAGTCGCCCTCCCCCTCCCATTGAGGTGTTCATATTCCGTCCGGAAACCGGATGGAAGAATGAACATGCTCAATGTTTTTTGAGCGGACCGCGGGCGGCAAAACCTCTTGACAGAAAACCCATGCAGTGGGGACTGCTGCACGGGTTTTCCATAGAGCACAATTGTGCTCATTTTCGGACGGTTTTTCAGGCGGTCTGAAAAACCGCAAACCGGCTGAAAAAACGGCCGAAAACCCTTGCCGTAGGGACATGGCCTTAGGGACAAACAGTCCAGTACCCACTTTATTTGTACTGACCGCAGTCAGTTATCTCACTGTGTCCTGTGCTCGTCACGACATCTCCTTTTGGATTACCCTGCTGCCTGCAGAGATGCTGGGGCTGAGATGGAGCTGGAAGGGTTAAATGTTGAGGCTTCAGATCCTCCTTAGCTTCTATGATCTTATCATTGGTCCTGCTGTCTGAGTGGTTTCTCCTGCCATGTGGTCCCTTCTCTCCTCTATGCAGGGTGTGGGGCTGAGTGGGAGCAGTGTAATGATGGCTCCTGGTGGAAAACAAATGTTATTGGTCGTAGAAACTGCAGTGCAAAGTTTAGATGTGGAAAATGCTTTCATTTTTTTTTTTTTAACGGTAGTATAACGAAAACCTTGCATGTTTGGCATCACCAGAATTGTATCGACCTGCAAAATACAGGTAACACATGATATTTTCCAAAGAGTGAACACCATAAAAACAACCCCCTTCCACCACCACACACATACAAACATGACACAAGTACATTTTTTTTTCGGTTTTCCAGCATATCATGATACGGTCAATGGCACCATTAAAAAATTCATGTTGTCCTGCAAAAACAAGCCCTCATATGTCTATGTAAATGGGAAAAAATAAAAAACGAATGGCTCTTGGAAGATGGAAAAATGATGAGCATGTGGTGGGAAAAAGTTAAAGGTGGTATCTGCAGAAAAAGCTCAGTACTTAATATTTCATGTTTAGTACAAACTTCACTGGTTTTTTTTCTAGCCCCATTATCCTGGCAATTAGTACCATTAGTTTTGGCACGCCGTATGCTAGTGGAACTGGATGGTCACCACAGCCAGGTTCTGTGTGTGTATATCTATACACACAAACACAGTGGGGAAAAAAAAGTATTTAGTCAGCCACCAATTGTGCAAGTTTTCCCACTTAAAAAGATGAGAGAGGCTGTAACTGATATCATAGGTCGACCTCATCTATGAGAGACAAAATGAGAAAACTAATCCCAAAAATCCCATTGTCTGATTTGGAAAGAATTTATTGGCAAATTATGGTGGAAAATAAGTATTTGGTCACCTACAAACAAGCAGGATTTCTGGCTCTCACAGACCTGTAACTTCTTCTGTAAGAGGTTCCTCCGTCCTCCACTCATTACCTGTAGTAATGGCTCCTGTTTGAACTTATCAATATAAAAGACACTTTTCCACAACGTCAGTCACACTCCAAACTCCACTATGGTGAAGACCAAAGAGCTGTCGAAGGGCACCAGAAACAAAATATTTGGAGGCTACTGCTGTACTACTTGTCATTCATGTGCAGACAGTGGACACCTTTGAAACACTCATTTTAGGACAGTACTAATGTATGCCATCTATTAGATGCCCTAAATTAAAGAGTGAAGTCTGTGGAGCCACCTATCCGCACCCTTTAAAACATCCAACCCAAGCAAGAGCCTGTTTCAAGGGGCGCTACTCCCAAAGGTGGCACCAGAGACCCAGCTCTGTTCCCTAGAGCTTATTTGTAATCAGATCTTTCCAGGGAGCAATGCCTATAAGTCTACCTACATCTTTATGGGTCTCTCCTCAAGGAGAAACTTGACTCCCCCATAAAGCTGGATGAAAGAGGAGCTGCCTCTGAATAGGTCATCATCCACCGATGCTATAACTCATCAGCTCACAAGCTCCTGTCGGCCTTTTGGTGCCAGTACAAAGCTCAGTTCACACTTGGATTGATTGTACTTGAGCCGTGACTTGCTTGATCTGTTCCTGAACGGATCCCAATGACTTATAAGGAGGTCTGTGAGGTTTCCCGGGCTCCGGTATTTTTGATGGCTAATATAGCAGTGCAGGCGAAGCTGTTCTCACCTTCCAAAATACCGGGACTCCTGACAAAATGCAAATGACCCTCGTGGGAGCAGAATCTGACAAGTCTGCAATCCTGACTATTTGTAAGTCATACCAGTCACTAGCAAAATATATAAGCAGCAAAAATCAGCTCACCCGTTCCTATAGCACTCAATGGAGACACGGCTTGTAGGGAAACCACTCCTGATTCAGATAAGCAGCAATTAGAAGACCGACAGCTTCACGTCGAGTGAGAGGGAGCCGGTCAGATGAATAGAAAATTCATAAAAAAATTCCAAAACTCTATTATTCATCCATTAAAAATACATGAATGCATTGCACTTGGAGAGTTGCAAATGAAGCAAGGTGAAAAACAGATTACATAGGCCTGAATAGCCCACACCGCCGACGCATTTCGGGATTATATCCCTTACTCATGGCTGTATAGAATGATGTGACCGTGGACCGGAACCGGTTTATATACCTAGACGTACGTTGTAGGTAAATCCATCTATTTCTTGTTATTGTATATATATATATTATTAATTTTTGGGCCTTTGTCATTTTTATTTACCAAATTTTTCATTTTTTAATACACATTTGGTTTTGAGTCCGTCTTTGTAATATGGGCGTGTTTGTTTCCTCACCTGTGACGTGAACCTTGTCTAGGTACATAGACCGGTTCACGGTCACATCATTCTATACAGCCATGAGTAAGGGATATAATCCCGAAATGCGTCGGCGGTGTGGGCTATTCAGGCCTATGTAATCTGTTTTTCACCTTGCTTCATTTGCAACTCTCCAAGTGCAATGCATTCGTGTATTTTTAATGGATGAATAATAAAGTTTTGGAATTTTTTTATGAATTTTCTATTCATCTGACCGGCTCCCTCTCACTCGACGTGAAGCTGGCGGTCTTCTAATTGCTACTCATAGCAGTCATTGTTCCGGGTTTGCATGTTCATTTGAGCACTGGTCATTGGGCGTTTACGGTGCTTTCACACTGTGCGATTTTGGTGCTGTTTTTTTTTTTTTTTTTTTAGATGCGTTTTTTTTGTGCAGAAATTAATGCTGTACATTTCTGCACAAAAAAACGCACCAAAAACGCACCGTGTGAAAGCACCCTTAGTCATGAGCCTTGTAAATATAATTTCTTCCTGTTTCATTGTTCTTATGGTTTCATCTTTTCTAGGCTTGAAGCATCCAAAGATGATTACAGGATACGCTGCGAAGAGCTGGAGAAGGAGATCACAGAACTGAGGACCCAGAATGAAGATTTAACAACGCTGGCCGATGAAGCGCAGTCATTGAAGGATGAAATGGATGTGCTAAGGTGCGAGCGCCGAGGTTTCATAAAATTTTAAAACATCTCATCTGTGGTGGTAATTCAGAACTACACGTCCATTAGGGATTCATGTCCTTTTCTAAAAGGGGTTCTGCCACTTCGCTTAATTCTTTCTGAGGACGGCTCATAGATTGCTACGAGCCGACCTCAGAGAATGGGGAGATGGCTGCAGCTCTGTTTCTAGCGTAGCTGCGGCACTGGGAGCTGCCAAACCCCTTCTGTCTGCAGCAACGTCTTTTGACGACCTGCACTGCCCTCCTTTTAAATACGGTGGGTGGTCGTTAAGGAGTTAAATGGGAATTGGCGACCATCCCACTAACCCAACTGCAGTAAAGTCTCTGTGGTCCATATATCTAATGCCGGATCCAGACCAATCTGCAATCACGGGTAAGTACCATGAGTTCAGTGCTCTATTCTCACACTTAATTTCGTGTGCTAATTAAAGCACATTATTTATCTTTATCCATTAAGCCCCAAACTTGACTGTAAGGGTATGTTCACACGGCTTATTATAGTACGCGCCGCAATACACTGTGTGTTTTGGAACCACGGCGCTGATCAGCGTGTAATTCCAAAGCACGGGGTGGGGGAGGTGGCCGGCCCCATAGACATGCATTGTCAGCAGTGCGTAAGCGACACTAACAATTGACATGTTAATTCTCCCTCCGCATGTACAGTATGTTTGTATTGTACGCGCGGGGAGACGACGCGTAATCCATAGCTCTCTATGAGAGCTATGAATTAGGGTAGGTTCACACGGCGTAATTTCGGCACGCATTTCGACGCGTAATTGCGCTCTAATACGGGCAAAATGCGTGCCGAAATGACGGTAATCCATAGTTCTCATAGATCGCCTCCTCTCCCTGCTCGTACAATACGATCGTATTGTACGCGCGGGGAGATAAGTGACATGTCACTTATTCGCGGTGCTTTCGTGCCGGGAATAATGCATGTCAATGGGGCAAGCGGGCTGCTGCACCCCCTCCCCCCGCGCCGTGGGAGTACGCGCAAGCTCCCGAGACACACGATGTACTGCGACGCGTACTGTCCGCGCTGCAGTACATCGTGTGAACATAGCTTTACTGTAATCGCGGCGCGCATTTTGCCGCGTATAAAGCACAATATGAGGCTGTTGTGGATGGGAACAAAGGTTATATATGTGTGATCCTTTGTGTCTCTATGTTAATGTATTAGTTAGTATATATCTCACCTATACATATATAGTTGGCCCATACCTATGTAAATACAGCAGTAAAAGCTGTCTGTATATCTCTTGTCGCTAATATGTTAATAAAATGGCCACCTGTAGTAGTTTGTAGAGATCGTTGTGTAATCCAAGATGGCACCTCTTCAGAAGTTACACCCTGTGTCCAAACATTCCTGAGCTGTGAGGAGGGGTCTGGAGATGAGGACGTGCCAATAGATCCTCACAGCCAGCTACATGTGATGCTTCTTATCTACTAGTTTGCAAAAGTATAAAAAAGCCACCATTTTGTGAATAAAGCAGAAAGCACTTTCATAGCAGCAAGGCATGTTGCGATTTGTTTTCTCGGTGCACCCTTTGTTATTTTTAAGCTAATTTGGACCCCCAAAATGACCGAACAGCCCCTTTGAGGCTATTTTCATATCAAGGCTAACTAAGCCGTGTGAGCATATCCTAAATACCACGAGCAATGGTCGTCTATATGGCTTGAAGCATATATCTTATTGAATGGTATGAACAGTTTGAGTCACGTAGTGTGATGTTCTCTTTAGGCATTCGTCAGATAAAGTAGCCAAGTTAGAGAGTCAAGTAGAGTCTTACAAGAAAAAGCTAGAAGACCTGGGAGATCTGCGAAGACAGGTGAAACTGCTAGAAGAGAAGAACACAATGTACATGCAGAACACGGTCAGCCTGGAAGAGGAGCTGAGGAAAGCCAATGCTGCTCGGGGCCAGCTGGAGACCTACAAGAGACAGGTACAACTCGGCCTGGTCAGGGCGCTCAGGTAAAGGGGTGTTCCCATCATGGACTATCGATAGGACACACCATGAAAGTCCTAAAGGTGCGGGCCCCAATTGTAGGCCCTGCAATTATCTTAGGAAGTGGCCATGGAAAGGGTCAGCTCAAAATGGAGAGCTGGTTGCTTTTGAGCCTCTTCTATGGGAGTCCCCAGTACAGGGGAGCGCTGTGTTCTTTCCATTCTGTTCTATTGGAGTTCTCAGTTACAGGGGAGCGCTGTGGTGTTTTCTCCATTCTGTTCTATGGGAACTTCCCAGTACAGGGGAGCGCTGTGTTCTCCATTCTGTCTATGGAGTTACCAGTACAGGGGAGCGTGTGTTTCTCTCCATTCTGTTCTATGAGAGTTCCCAGTACAGGGAAGCGCTGTGTTCTCTTCAATCTGTTCTATGGTAGTTCCCAGTACAGGGGAGTGCTGTGTTCTCCATTCTGTTCTATGGGAGTTACCAGTACAGGGGAGCGCTGTGTTCTCTCCATTCTGTTCTATGGGACTTCCCAGTACAGGGAAGCGCTGTGTTCTCTTCGATCTGTTCTATGGTAGTTCCCAGTACAGGGGAGTGCTGTGTTCTCCATTCAGTTCTATGGGAGTTCCCAGTACAGGGAGCGTTGTGTTCTCTATTCTGTTCTATGGGAGTTCCCAGTACAGGGAGCGCTGTGTTCTCCATTCTGTTCTATGGGAGTTCCCATTACAGGAGAGCGCTGTGTTCTCCATTCTGTTCTATGGGAGTTCCCAGTACAGGAGAGTGCTGCTTTCCTCCATTTCTGTTTATGGGAGTTACCAGTACAGGGGAGCACTGTGTTTCTCTATTCTGTCAATGGGAGTTCCCAGTACAGGGAGTGCTGTGTTCTCCATTCTGTTCTATGGGAGTTCCCATTACAGGGGAGTGTTGTGTTCTCCATTCTCCTCTATGGGAGTTCCCAGTACAGGGGAGCGTTGTGTTCTCCATTCTCCTCTATGGGAGTTCCCAGTACAGGTGAGCGTTGTGTTCTCCATTCTGTTCTATGGGAGTTCCCAGTACAGGGGAGTGCTTTGTTCTTTCCATTCTGTTCTATTGGAGTTCTCAGTACAGGGGAGCGCTGTGTTCTCTCCATTCTGTTCTATGGGACTTCCCAGTACAGGGGAGCGCTGTGTTCTCCATTCTGCTCTATGGGAGTTCCCAGTACAGGGGAGCCCTGTGTTCTCCATATGTTCTATGGGAGTTCCCAGTACAGGGGAGCGCTGTGTTCTCCATTCTGTTCTATGGGAGTTTCCCATGTACAGGGGAGCGCTGTGTTCTCTCCATTCTGTTCTATGAGAGTTCCTAGTACAGGGGAGCGCTGTGTTCTCTCCATTCTGTTCTATGGCAGTTCCCGGTACAGGGGAGCGCTGTGTTCTCCATACTGTTCTATGGGAGTTCCCAGTACAGGGGAGCGCTGTGTTCTCCATTCTATTCTATGGGAGTTCCTAGTACAGGGGAGTGCTGTGTTTCGGCTGTACACCTCCCATAGAACAGAGTGGAGAGTCGTGCGTATATACAACCAGCTCTCTGTTCTGAGTCAATACTTTTGGGGGCCCAAGATAGGTGCGGGTCCCAGAGGGGACATGCATTCAAAGTCTGTTTTAGAAAAGCTACTTTAATGTTTTTTGCCTTTTTATTTCTTTCTCATGCTCTCATATTTCTTAACAGGCTGTGGAGCTTCAGAATAGACTATCGGAAGAATCTAAAAAAGCAGACAAATTGGATTTCGAGTATAAGAGATTAAAAGAAAAAATTGACAGTTTACAGAAAGAGAAGGATGTGAGTATTTCTTATTTTTTGCTATGAACAAGAAGCAGAAGACATTGGGGCAAATTTTTCACTGTATCCACAACAGTTTTCTTACAATTTAAAAGTATTAAGGTTTTTTTTTTCACCACAGTGATGAGCTTTACATATGTAGGAAAAGGTAAATGAAGACTATTACCAACTACATTGCTGTTTTGATTTTACTTTGTTCAGGAGATAGAGGAGATTTATCGACTTCTGGCGTACACAAGCTTATCTTGGTTACGGACCACTAAATCCCCCTCCTTTTGCCATTTTCCAAATAGAAAAAAAAAAAGTTATACATAATTGGTATCGTCGCTTCACGTCTCCCAAAAAATGGAATGGAATGTTGCCCTGAAAGCAGCCTGTGTCTTACTGACGCATAGGGCCACATGTCTGATAACGGTCTAGGTCTAAAACTCACTTTGTTGAGAATAGCAGCCAATCAGAGCTCCCCTCTCATTTCATATAGTGCTCTGGAAAAATGAGCAGGGCGTTCCTAACGGCACCAAAGTGAGTTTTAGACCTAGACCCTTTTCATATATGTGGCCCAGAGTGTAATGTATGAGCATGCAGGAGTATACAGGAGTTTGCTAATATATTACTAAATGTAAAAATAAAAGTGTAAAATAGTTATCATTTAATAGGATTTAAAAAAAAACAAAAAACAACAAAGTGTGGAAAAAATATGTAATAAAAAATATTGTGCAGACATTACATAAAAAACATATCTTAGGTATCCACAGGACTGTAATAACAGAAAAATGCATTTTTTATGTTCACGCTGCAAAAATAATTTTTAAAAAGTAAGCAGTAGTTTATATGTAAATTCAAACTGCACCCCCTAAAAAATACAACTTCCACATAAAACAACAGGAAGTGGGAGCCTGAAGCTGTAGAACCGCGCACAGCCTGAACAGAAAGTGGGAGCCTGAAGCTGTAGAACAGCCCATAGTCTGAACAGAAAGTAGGCCTGAAGCTATAGAACCACACACAACCTGATCAGGTAGTGGGAACCAGAAGCTGTAGAACCTCCCACAGCCTGAACAAGAAGTAGGAGCCTGAAGTTGTAGAACTGGCCTGCACAGGAAATAGGAGCCTGGAGCTGTAGAACCGCCCACAGCCTGAACAGGAAGTGGGAGCCTGAAACAATAGAACGGTCTACAGCCTGAACAGGAGGAAGAAGCCTGAAGTTGTAGAACCACCCACAACCTGAACAAGAAGTAGGAGCATGAAGCTGTAGAACCAACCACAGCCTGAACAGGAAGTGGGAGCCGGAAGTTGTAGAACCACCCACAACGTAAACAAGAAGCAGGAGCCTAAGGTTATAGAACCTCCCACAACCTGAACAAGAAGTAGGAGCCTCAAGTTGTAGAACCATCCACAGCCTGAACAGGAAGTGGGAGCCTGAAGCTGTAGAACTGTCCACAGCCAGAACAGGAAATAGGAGCCTGGAGCTGTAGAGCCACTCACAGCCTGAACAGGAAGAGGGAGCCTGAAGCTTTAGACCTGCCCACAGCCTGAACAGGAAGCGGGAGCCTGAAGCTGTAGAACCGCCCACAGCCTGAACAGGAAGCGGGAGCCTGTAGCTGTAGAACAGTCCACAGTCTGTACAACAAGTGGGAGCCTGAATCTGTAGAACCGCCAAAAAATGGAATAGAAAGTGAGAGCCTGAAGTTGTAGAACCACCCACAGCCAGAACAGGAACGGGGAGCCTGAAGTTGTAGAACTGCCCAGGCATGACCAGAAAGTGAGAGCCTGAAGCTGTAGAACCGCCCACAGCCTGAACAGTAATTGGGAGCCTAAAGCTGTAGATCTTCCTACAGCCTGAACAGGAAGTGGGAGCCTGAACCTGTAGAACCGCCCACAGCCTGAACAGGAAGTGGGAGCCTGAATCTGTAGAACCACCCACAGCCTGAACAGGAAGTGGGAGCCTGAATCTGTAGAACCACCCACAGCCTGAACAGGAAGTGGGAGACTGAAGCAGTAGAACCGCCCACAGCCTGAACAGAAAGTGGGAGCCTGAAGCTGTAGAACTGTCCACAGCCTGAACAGGAAGTGAGAGCCTGAAGCTGTGATGAGCAGGATGTGTAAATCATTCAGATGGAAAAACTCCTTCAAACTATTTGCATCATTTATTAGTTTTTTTCCCATTTCTACAGCTGTTGCACAGATCTTGTTCTATGTCTTGGTCTATGTCTCACATGTATTCAGTGTTCTAATTAGGAACACTACATCCAATAGTTGGTGCTGCAGAGTCCTAGCTCGTTTCCCATGATCCTTTTTGAATACACATACATTCACGGCATTGTGTATATTTCCTAATAATGTTGCCCTTTCACAAGTCACAGTCAACCTAAATCTGAGAAAATTGTCGGCCCAAACAGAATCTTGGCAATAGTTGCCAAAAACATCCCTAATCCTATATTGGGACTTGGTTTTTTACTGGTTTTTAGAGGCTAATCTAGCCCTCTGTGGTGCTCCTGGTGCAGCGTCACCTCCCGTAATATACTTGTAATGTATGGTATGGCAACCATAAGTGAGGTTAGACAGGAAGTGAAGCTGGACCAGGAATATTGAGGAGGGGGAAGTCAAACCCTAAAACCCATAACAAGCCTAATCCCCTAAACCCTAATAGGAATTGGGTTAGGGTTAAGTTTAGACCAAAAATTTGGGTTTGGGATGTCCCAAATTTTAATTTTTTTTTTTTATAACTTTGAATTATTATCAGGGACCGTTTTGACCATCACTGACCTCCCTACTGACCTAATAATTTTTTATTTTATTTTATTTTTTTTTAATGAAATAGAGACTACGATCGGAAAGAGATTCTCTGAAGGAAACTATTGAAGAGCTCCGATGTGTCCAGGCTCAGGAGGGTCAACTTACCACAGCAGGTACCTTATCGATCATCATCTCCGTATCTGGTCTTACATGACGCCTTCATTATTTTTACACTCCAGTTTTACCTATTGCATGAATTGTTTATTTTTATAGTTTTTTTTTCTCCGTTTTGCTTTACCAGGGTTAATGCCGTTAGGTAACCAGGAACCCGCGGACAGCTTGGCTGCAGAAATTATTACACCTGAGATTAAGTAAGTCTTATTGGTGATATTTTCACTACCTATATTGAAACTGTCTCCATTGCTGTCCAGGAGATAATTTGCAAAAGTTGTTTGTGAAGGAAAAAAAAAAAACCTCTTCAAGAGGTGTTTTCATATTAGACATTGATGCTCTATCAGTAGGATATGCTATCAATGAGAGAGAGGTGCAGGTCCCACAGCTCACATCCCAAGAAGGGCCCCCAAAAGTCTCTCTTTTAAAGGGGATGTATCACTTCATCAGTTCGGCTGTTTTCTTGAAGCTTGATTTTCTCAGTTCCTGAAATCCAGGGGCGTTTCTTAACTGGAGGGGGATGACATCATCACTGTTCGTGCTCGCTCTCGAGTCAGTGTGTTTGTTTGAGATAAGTGGGAGGGGATAGCACATCCCTGCTCTCCCCACCCCCCCCTCTCTGAGTCCACATGTCACTGTCGTTCCTCTCCTTATGCAGTCTTATTTTGTAAGAGCTGTTTACATACCACAGGCCTGCATTCAGTCTAGACTGTCTTCTGTGACTCAGAGCACTGATCCCTTCTCCTCTCACAGCTGGAGGTTTGTTACAGTTGAATCCAGTCTTCTATGAACTCATCCACAGCACAGATCTGTCTCCCTTCTATGTTTACACAAGGCACCGAGGCACAATTCTGCTGTTTTCTGCTTGTAGAAGCAGCTGCAGTGTCTCTCAGGAACTGGTGGCTGTATAGAGTGGAATTGTTGCAGGCCCCTTATTCTGAGTGAGAGAGGCAGGAATGCGCGCTCCTGTGAATACGACCGGGGGCCGAACAGAATGTAAATTAATAGAGCCGTCAGCCAATGAAGTGCAAGGAGGTGGAATCCTACCGGCGCTGGGCAGCAGCGTTTACACAAAACGAAGATAAGGGAGACTGTGAAAACAAGACAGCTTTGCTAATGACATCCAATTGCAAAATTGCTTGTTTTCACTGTCCCCTTATTCTGAAGACCATTTAATGAAATGATACAACCCCTTTAAGGCAGAGACTTTTGTACTCTTTTTGAATTCAGTGGTAAAAGTCGCCTTCAATGGCCACTTCCAGTTGGGCGCCATAACCCCCATTCCTGGGGTCAGGTATTCGTGATGTGTCTGGAGGATAGGTTATATATATTCCAGTTGGAAATACCAATTCAATGATGGCAAATGTTGTATATTTTAGAAAAGGTCTGGTCAGTGATAATTACATTAGGCAGGAATACCACCTAGTTGTGAATGTGGAAGACAATGGGGCACGTTTATCAAAGCAGTTGCACTAGAATTGTGGTACAATTGCGCCAAAAATAACGTCTTGAACGCTTTACACCACATTTATTATGTGTTTTAGACCTTTCTTGACACTTGCTGCTTGTCTGACAGAAGCGATGCGGTCTTGATAAAATGGGTATGCCTTCGTGAAAGGGGCATGACGTGAAAGATGTGTGCCAAATTTTGCCGCAGTTAGTGCTATACATTATGCCAAGTTAAAAAAGGTGTAAAGTTAAACTATCACAAGGCATTTTGGGAAAAGAGCTGGAAGCTCAAGCGCCCTTATTAGATGCAACAAATCCTCAATTTGCTTCTGACTGAGTCTTTGGCTAACATCCCTTTTGCTTTCCAAGCCAGCATAACTCATCTGCATACAGCTGTTTCTGGTTTTTGCCCCTGGTCAGTGCAGAGCTTGATGGCTGGCTGGGTGGGAGGCAATAAGTGGCTCAGAAAGGGAAATATCTCTCCTTGGGGAGAGCTACATATAGGTGTATGGGGATTTGAAATTGCCTTTTTGCACTCCATGAAGCATCTACATATCCCAAGGCATTATGGGAAAAAAGCTGGAAGCTCAAGTGGCCTCTTTTGGATATAGCAAATTCTCAATTTGCTTCTGACTCACTGAGTCTTTGGAAAGCAAAAGGGATGTTAGTCAAGCCAGCATAACTCATCTGCATACAGTTGTTTCGTTTTTTTTGCCCCTTGTCACTGCAGAGCAGAGCTGGCTGGCTGAGTAGGAGGCAATGAGTGGCTCAGAAAGGGGAATATCTCTCCTTGGGGAGCGCATCATATCGGTGTGTGGGGATTTGAAATTGCCTTTTTGCACCCCACTAACTATCTGAATATCACAAGGCATTATGGGAAAACCTGCCCTGTCCTGTTCAGGCTGTGGACTGTTCTACTGCTTCAGGCTTCCACTACCTGTTCAGACTGTAGGTGGTTCTACAACTTCAGGCTCTCACTTCCTGTTCAGGCTATGAGCAGTTTTATAGCTTCAGGCTTCCAACACCTGTTCAGGCCGTAGGTGGTTCCACAGCTTCAGTCTCCCACTTCCTGTTCAGGCTGGGGACTGTTCTACAGCTTCAGGCTCCTGCTACCTGTTTAGGCTATAGGCAGTTTTATAGCTTCAGGCTCCTATTTCCTGGTCAGGCTGTGGGCAGTTCTACAGCTTCAGGCCCCCACTTCCTATTTAGGCTGTGGGTGGTTCTACAGCTTCAGGCTCCTGCTTCCTGTTCAGGCTTGGGCAGGTCTATAGCAATGACAGATATTTCAGCCTTGCAATTCCTAGCTGACCCCTTTAGAGGGACATAAATGATGGAGGGGTTTTCACAGCAGGGCACAAGGCTATAGTGCGTTAAGTGTTAATGTTTGTCAGTAATAAATATAAACAAACTCCTGTGCTGCTGGTAAGACACAGCAGAGAGTGACATCACCATCCCAACCACTGCTAGAGCAGAGAGAGGTGGCCAGTAACCTAGAGAAGCTTGTGTACACAAGCATGAGAGAAAAACGGCTTTAACTCTGAAGGGAAGCAACATCAGAATAGCAATGTATTTGGTAATTGTCTTTATTTCCCTTTGCCCACATGTGAATCATTGTGGTGAGAAGACCCCTTTAATGCAGTATTGTGTGTAGAGAATATCAACAACCTTTTTTTCCTTTGGATAAATTGGAGCATTTTACTATTCGAGCTATAATGAATGTTCTTAGGGTATCCTCAAAGCCGCCTACGATCCAGCGACGAGCTTAATTGCACAGTCACACGGAAACGAAGAAGCGAACAAATCAAATTTTTTGGGGGTTTTTTTTTTCCCCCCAAAGGGAGAAACTGATTCGCCTTCAGCATGAAAATAAGATGTTAAAAATTAATCAAGAAGGATCAGACAAAAAAAAAACATCGTTACAGAGCTTTGCTGACATGAAAACACGCGAAAAATAAAGCTGGAACGGAGAACAGGTGTGAAAAAACCAATTTGCTTGGCGTCCCTTTGAGAAAGACAATGAGATCCTTGGACCCTTCCTTCCCTTCCTGTTAAATAAAATTTTTTTTTGCGTTATCAAATATGGAAGGAAACTTAACATATCCATTCCTGGATATATAGTACCTACCTGCTCTCCATGCAGAATGGTGCTTTGTCTCTGGTGCCACCTAATGGAAGTAGCATCCTTTAAGTCACATCCGATCCGTTAAAGAGACATGACTGCTGATTTTAAGCCAAGCCAATAAGGAAGTGTCTTTCCTCTCCAGACTGTTTTTTTTGGGGGTTTTTGCCCCAAAATAGGTCGGGGCGGGGTGAGAGGCCTGATCTGAGTCGGGTGTGACTAAGGTTAGGAGGACACCATTTTCTGGCTTCCATTTAACGTACATGCCAAGCCATATGTCTTAAATGGATGACAAGAAATGACATCTGTCCCCTATAGCAGTGTTCCCCAACTCCATCCCCCAACCACCAACAGGTCAGTTTTCCCGGATCTCCCACAATGCACTGACAAAAAGATTCACCGTGCAATCTAAGGAAAAGCCAGAAAAACATGACTGTTGGGGGGCCTTTTGGACTAGGGGTTTGGGGCCTCTGCCCTATAGGTCACCTTGTTTTAAAAAAAAAATGTTTTTGGGTTTTAATAATATATTTTTTTTTACTTTTAATGCCATTTTAAAAAAAATTTTGTAGGCTCCTTGGGTTGTTCCAACGTCTTTTTTTTTGGTGTTTGTGTGGAATACAGACATATATAGGCCAAGCGGAAACACTTTTGGCTTCCGGCGGCCATTTAATCCTTTGGATTTGTTTAAGCTTTTCCAGATATTAACCAAAAAGAGTGTCAACACAAAATAAAAAAAAATTAAAATTTCTATTTATATACATTAAAAATACTTGAAAAGTAAATAAAACATAAACCCCCAATGAAACGGGAAAAATGACTCACAAAGAACAAAAAAATATAAATCATCAGAACATAAATAAAGGGAATAAAGCTATTCAGGGTTTCCCCTTACCAAAAGCGCAGCTGCGAAAACCTTTTCTTGGGGTGGGGGCTCCTGGCCCTTTTTGAAATTTGGGGAATCATTTTTAAAAAAATTTTTTTTAGCCGCCAAACCTCTGTCTGCAGCAACGCTTTTTGGCCTTGACCCCACGGCACCGGTTTTTTTGGGGCCCGGTTTTTTCAAAGGTTTTTTTGGGTTTTTCAAAACCGTCTGAAAAACCGGGCCCCAAAATAACACAAACCGGGGCCCCGAGGGAAAAAACCCCTCCAGTCCCCACGCACGGTTTTTCAAACCGCCGGCCGCCCAAAAACCCCTTTTTTGGCACCTTCTTTCGGGCGAAAAATGAACATATCATTGCGGGGAAAAAGCTGTCCCCTGGGGCCGTCGGAGGACGGGACAAAAAAAGGATAAACCGACCGTATTTGTCCTTTTTTCCGGGGGGTGAGCCATTTTTTGCAAAAAAATATTTGCACCGCCCAAACCCCCCAAATCTTATGTCCCCCTTTTTAAATAAAAACCATCTGTCCTTGACTGATAGATACATGATTTAAAATTTCTTTCCCTATTTTTTCTAGGCTTTTAAAAACCGAGACTGATAGAAAATACAGTCGCCCCGGGAAAACTGCAAAGGTCCTTACCCAAAAACAGGGGGCGAAGGCGGAAACCCGTAACCCTTTTCCAGGCTTTAGCACGTATTTTTCCAATTTTCACATTTTTAAAAAAAAAATAAATAATAAAAAAATCCTTTAAATTTTTATAGCGCCAACATATTCAGCAAACACTTTTCAAATTTCCAAAGGGGAAACAAACAGACATTCCCATTAAAAGTTTCTTAAAAAAATGAGACACAAGGTGGGGAAAGGGGCCCCGCTCGTGGGAAACTTACAAACTATTAGGGAGAAAGGGTGAAACTACGGTAAAAAAAAATTTCCCACGTTACCCAATTTGGTTTCCCCCAAAGTTTTTATAATAGGGGGGGGTTTTTCATAAAAATGGATGAACCTGCCACCCAGAAGACAAACTAATACGATAATGCCGTGAGTGCCCAAAATGCAGGGGTGACAGATTGTTGGATAGCATTTAAAGGGGTCTTGGGGGCCCCAAATGAAAAGATTAAATTTTTCAGGGCCCTCTTAAAAAAGGAGGGTTTGTTTAAAGTGCCTTTATCGCCCCCGATAGCATATTCCAGAGAATTGGG
>JAODAL010064889.1:0-18483 GCA_025379985.1 Phyllomedusa bahiana
TGGGCCTTTTTGACCTGAATATGGGTACGTCAAATGTTGGTAAGGGGATAAAGACAAGTACCAGGCAGCAAATCTATTGGGCAATCGCAGTGTGTGTGTGGTAGTCAAGTTTGCCTGGGAACATTAGGGTTGAGCCCAACTAAGCTTCAGAGGTGGTGGTTTAATGACAGGGAAGGCATCAGTGCATGGTGTCGTATCCAGCGAAGGCCCAGGATCAGAGTACTAATGGACGTAAAATTAAATCCGCTCTTCATGTAGGCCTGAAAGGGCAATGATGTATTGGATCACTTCAGGCAGGACATTTCCATTGACTTAAGCAATGCAAAGTGGTTTCTACAATTGGATTCCAAGTCACAAGAGATGAATGAATACAATTTCTTGTTGAAGCAGAGTAAAGAAAAAACCTGCACTGAGATGCAGATATCAGAAGTTGCATGGTTATCCGATGAAAGATGCAGGTTTTCCTACAAGCCCTAGGCTGAAAGTCCATATTCTCCCCGCTTTACAGATTCCCTCAGTGATTTCTAAGTAAGAGAACAGTTAAGAATGCAAGATGGGGAAAGAAGGCAGGGACAGGTTATCACCATCCCATCCTTCCTAATTGTTGTATATACATATATGAGTGCTGTGTATACAGGATAGCCGGAAGGTTTCTGGCTTTCCGCTTACAAGCCCCGCTGGTCATTAGTTTGCCGGAGCTGGTGGCTGCAGATGCTACTGGATCAGGTGGGCAGATTTGGGGGCTGTATTTCCCCTGTAACTGGGGCTGCCTACTAAAAAAGAAAACAAAAACAAGCAATCTACAAATGCTTCCCAGACATCTTTTTCTGACCCTATGGGGGGCACAATATGTAAACAAAATTAAATAAAAACACAAAAGAATAAATTTAGAAAAAAGCCCACATCACAACATTTAGTCCCGCCCCCAGAGACCCTTAAAGGGGTTGTCTCACTACATTGATTCATCTTACCTCAGTCCTGTTTTCTTGGTTTCATTTTGAATTCAGGGGGGGTTTAACTGGCTTCCACTGGGCTGGCAGTAGAAGCCAGGTCTGTAGCTATAGCAACCAGTGCTGGCAGCCTACAGGAAGATAAAACAGGTCTGTAGCTATAGCAACCTGAGACTGATGTAACCAATACAAGAGGGGAATCTCAGAAAGGTAGATAAACTGTTAATGGACGTATATTGCAAAGTGACTTGTTTTCGCAAGATCTTTAACATAAAAGGCAATCCTTGTAGTGAGACTACCCCTTTAAACTTCTGTAACATAGAAGTGACACAATTAAAAAATATATATATATTAGTGTCACTTTTGTTGTGAAAAAAAGAACTTAAAAATGTGAAAAGGAACATTTTTTTACCTCTATTATAAATAAATAATAAAAAAAAAATTATATTAAAATAAAACTTCACATACCATACTATGGAAAAAGGCGGAAAATTAGTAGAATAATTTGAGAATGACTAATGAGCAAAGAAAGCAGTATAGTGTTCAAATCTACTATAAAATGAAAATGAGCCTGGTCAGAGAGGAGGTAAATGGCCCAGACAGGAACAAGTTAAAAATCACATGTACTGTATATAGTCATGTCTATTACCAGGAGATACGAGGGGCTGCTCATCCTCCATCTTGACGTCTCTATACCAATCCTTATGTTCTTCTAAATACTCCCACTCCTCCATGGAGAAATAGACAGCGATGTCCTGCCACCTTATAGGAACCTGACACACACAAAGATACAGTCCCTCACCCAGACCCCCTCCAGTGTGTTACTGTATAATTCCCAGATTCCCAGCAGTCCACCTCTCCAGTCAGCAGCTCAATGATCTTGTTGGTGAGTTCTAGGATCTTCTGCCCATTGATTTCCTCATGTATCAGGAAGAGAGGTCGTGGCCCCGTGATTGAGCTCTGGGTTCTTCCCCACCCTTCACACACAGGAGCTGGAGAGCAATCACTAGAGGTCTTCTTCACTGTGTAATCCTGTTTATGGAGAGATACATTGATAAATATCACTACAAATATTTCCAGAGCCCCCTCCCCTCGCCAGTTATAACATCTGTTATTAACCATAGATGAGAATGATGAAATGTGACATCAGACCCCCCTCCCCCTCTCCAGTCATATCATCTTTAAATACCATAGAAAAGAATGATGTAATGTGACGTCAAAGCCCCCTCCCCTCTCCAATCACATCATCTGTTATTACCATAGATAAGAATGATGTAATGTGACATCATCAGTGCCCCCTCCCCTCTCCAGTCATATCTGTTATTACCATAGATAAGAATGATGTAATGTGACATCATCAGAGCCCCCTCCCCTCTCCAGTCATATCATCTGTTATTACCATAGATAAGAATGATGTACAGTGGTAAGATCAAAAAAGTTCATTGTTTTCCCCAAATTAATTGTACACTCTGCACCCCCCCCCCCCCCAATTTTGAAAGAAAAAAAACAGAAATGTAGATATTTTTGCAACTTTATTAAACAAGAAAAACTGAAATACCACATGGTCTTAAGTATTCAGACCCTTTGCTCAGTATTGAGTAGATGCACCTTTTGAGCTATACAACCATGATTCTCTTGGGGTTTGATGCAACAAGTTTTTCACACTTGGATTTGGGGATCCTCTGCCATCTTCCTTCAATCCTCTCCCGTTTCCTTTAGGTTGGGTGGTGAACATTGGTGGACAGCCATTTTCAAGTCTCTCCAGAGATGCTAAATTGGGTTTAGGTCAGGGCTCTGTCTGGTCCAGTCAAGAATGGTCACAGAGTTGTTCTGAAGCCACTGCTTTGTTATTTTAGTTGTGTGCTTTGGGTCTTTGTCTTGTTGGAAGATGAACCTTCAGCCCAGTCTGAGGTTCAGAGCGTCAGGAGAGGTTTTCATCCAGGATATCTCTGTACTTAGGCCCATTCATCTTTCCTTCAATTGTGACCATCCCTCCTGTCCCTGCAGCTGAAAACACCCCCATAGCATGATGCTGCCACCACCATGTGTCACTGTTGGGATTGTTTTGGGCAGGTGATGAGCAGTATCTGGTTTTCTCCACCGCTTAGAATTAATACCAAGAAGTTCAATCTTCGTCTCATCAGTCCAGAGAATCTGATTTCTCATAGTCTGAGATCCTTCATGTGTTTTTTGCAATCTGTCTGAGGCTTTCAGATATCTTGCACCGAGGAGAGGCTTCCGTCGGCACACTCTGCCATAAAGCCCCGACTGCTGGAGGCTGCAGTGATAGTTGACTTTGTGGAACTTTCTCCCATCTCCCTACTGCATCTCTGGAGTTCAGCCACAGTGATCCTGGGGTTCTTCTTTACCTCTCTCATTAAGCCTCTCACGATTGCTTAGTTATGCTGTATGGCCAGGTCAAGGAAGAGTTGTGGTCGTCCCAAACATCTTCCATTTAAGGATTATGGAGGCCACTGTGCTCTTAGGAACCTTGAGTGATGCAGAAATTATTTTGTAACCTTGGCCAGATCTGTGCCTTGCCACAATTCTGTCTCTGAGCTCTTTGGGCAGTTCCTTAGACATCATGTGCTCTGACAGGCACTGTGAGATCTTATATAGACAAGTGTGTGCCTTTTCTAATCAAGTCCAATCAGTTTTATTAAACACAGCTGGACTCCAATGAAGGAGTAGAATCATCTCAAGGAGGAACAGAAGGAAATGGACAGCATGTGAGTTAAATATGAGTGTCAGAGCAAAGTTTGAATACTTATGACCATGTGATACTTCAGTTTTTCTTGTTTAATAAATTTGCAAAAATATCTACATTTCTGTTTTTTTCTCTCAAGAAGGGAGGGGGGGTGCAGAGTGCACATTAATGAGCAAAAAAATGAACTTTTTTGATCTTACCAAATGGCTGCAATGAAACAAAGATTGAAAAATTTAAAGGTGTCTGAATACTTTCCGTACGCACTGTATGGTGACATTAGAAGCCCCCTCCCCTCTCCAGTCATATCATCTGTTATTACCATATGTAAGAATGATGTAAGGTTACATCATCAGAACCTCCCCTCTCCAGTATATCATCTGTTATTACATAGATAAAAATGATGTTTAATTTTACATCATCAGAGCCCCCTCCCCCTCCATATTATCATCTTTATTACCATAATAAGAATGATGTAATGTGACATCATCAGAATCTCTCACCTCTCCAGTAAGCTGGAAGATTATCTCTAGTGTGAGATTTAATATTCTCTCCGCCATCTTGTCCTTGTCTCTATTCATCCTTGGTAAAACAATTAGGAAAATGATCCTATGCAGACAATATGAAGAGATGATCTGATATTGTAAGGAAGAAGATGAGACAATGTAAAAACCACACAAACACCTTGTATATGAAGTTTCTCCATGTTCGAGGTCAAAGCAGTGTCACAGAGCATTGCATCCTCACATGAGAGCTCAGCCATCACTGACCACAGCGGGGTTACCAGAATGTATGGCCTGTGACCGCTGTAGACCATCACAAACTGCAGTGGTCATATGATGTATAAACTGGCTTTACCACCGCTACTAGTGTTGTTGTTGTGCAATCTAATCAGAGACTGAAGGACTTTAATGTCACAAACCAAGAGTTTTACTCAGTTCAGTCCTGCCCTCCAGCTTTAGACCAATTTTTAGCATAATATTGAAAAAGATCTTTTAAGGTTGAGCGTCCAATCCTAAAAAGACCCAAATTAAATCTAATTTAACGTTTGAAGAATCTTTAGCTTTAAAAGAATTACGTAGCAATTCAGACCTGGTCCTTAGGGTCCTGGACAAGAGGGAGCAGCAGCGATTATTGATGCCGGTCTAAATTACAAGTTTCATTGTGAACTTTTACAGGATTCTACCACATACAGAAAATTGGAATTTGTTAGGAACTTGTTCCAGCACCATGGAGGTGTGACGATACAACTTACATTTTAAACTATGAGTTAAATAAAGTATAACTTTTATTGTATGACTAAGAGCCAACCAGCTCGAAATGCATCAGGGATAAACACTTTCACTTATTTACATCATTAATGATGAGTTAATAAAAGTTTAATAATAAAGGTCGGACCCCCGACAGCAATGACCGCGAAGGTTCTACACCAACGACAGCCAATACTGGGTTCCTCTTAAGGAAGTAGTGGATCCGCTGTACCACCACAAACGGTGGTAAAAGTTACTTCAGGAGGTGGAGTCTAAGGAGCCTCCCAGTCTTCACCAGTGCCCTCCACAAGCCCAATTGGTTTTGTGATGCGGCAGACTCCCAGGTTGCTACCCCTGACATGAGTTGCTTGCAGTGGCGGCTGGGGTGTAGGGGGGCCCTTTAGGCCTCCCCCTATTTATGGCCTAGTGGAACAACAAGATATGGGACAAGATTGGATTCAGGCTCCAAGGAGCGCTCCTCTGGCCCAAACCCCTTCCAGTCGACTAGGTAATACCAACTCACTCTGATGAACTTCTCAGCCAGAATCTCCTTGTCTTCAAAGCTGTCTTCTGCGTCAGCTTCAGAAAAAGATGTCTGTGAGAGAAGCGGTTGAGGACAAACGGTTCCAGGAGGTAGACATGGAAGTAAGTAGATACTTTCGACTTGCCCATTAGCTTAAGGGTGATACTCAGAGGAAAAGTCCAACTTGAGGACTATTACAGAGGGATCGCGCTAACTTTAGATATATCCGGTACCTCCTATTTTTGGTATATCCCCCACTCTGACATTTGTTTCTCATAGTATGATTGAGCCAATTTGGATAGTATACTTATGTTGCTCTTCTCTTTTAGATTTTAGTATTAGAGGTTATACTTTTTTATGCTATATTGACAGATTGGTATATAATAGAAGCCACTTTGAGAACTTGTTATTTCTGACTGGCCTGTTTGCTGTATTCTAATTGAATGTGACCTCAAATTGCTTTATGACACTGTTCACCCCAATTCCCATTATTTGAATTTGTTGCATAATCAGAATATTGCCTTACATTCTCTTAACAGCAAATCATGACACTGTCATTAAGATGGTGGACTGTAATGAATAAAGCTGATGATACTGTTGAAACCAGAAGTTTACATACACTGTATAAAAAGCCCCATCTGCAGGTTTTTCTCATTATCTGACATGAAATCAGAATAAACCTTCCCCGTGTTAGGTCAATTAGGAACCGAAATTATTTATATTTGCCAAATTTCAGAATAATGAGAGAGAATTTTTAAGGCATTTTTATTACTTTCTGCAAATTCAAAAGTTAACATACATTTCTTTAGTATTTGGTAACATTGCTCTTAAACTGTATGGCTTGGGTCAAATGTTTTGGATATCCTTCCAGAAGCTTCTCACAATAGTTGGTAGGAATTTTTCTCATTACTCCTGACAGAACTGGTGTAAATGAGCGCCATATTTGGAGGTCACCTTGCTCTCACCTCCCTTTTCAGCTTTGCCCAGGAATTTTCAATAGGACTGAGATCAGCGCATTGTGATTGCCACTCCAAAACATTGACTTGGTTCTCCTTAAGTCACTTTGTAACCAGTTTGGCAGTATGTTTCAGGTCATGGAAGACACACATCTGTCCAAGTTTTAAGTTCCTGGCTGATGTCCCAAGATATTGCTTCAGTATTGCCACATACCTTTCTTTCCTCATCATGCCATCTATTTTGTAACATACACCAGTCCCTCCTGCAGCAAAATAACCCCACAACATGATGCTGCCACCCCCATGTTTCACAGTTGGGATGGTGTTTTTAGGCTTCCAAATGTCTCCCTTTTTACTTCAAACATAACGATGGTCATTATGGCCCAACAGTTCAATTTTAGTTTCATCAGAACACAGGACATGTCTCCAAAAATGTAGGTCTTTGTTACTATGCACATTTGCAAACAATAATCTGGCTTTTCTATGTTTCTTTTGGAGCAATGACTTCTTCCTGGCAGAGTAGCCTTACAGCCAATGTTGATACAGTACACGTTTCACTGTGGATAATGACACAATCTTACCAGCTTCGGCCAGCATCTTCACAAGGTCGTTTGCTTTTGTTCTTGGGTTGATATGCACATGTCAGACCAAAACATGTTCTTCTCTGAGACAAAGAATCCATCTCCTTCCTGAGCGGTATGATAGCTGGACATTACCATCTTGTTTGTACTTGCGCATAATTGTTTGTACAGGTGAACGAGGCACCTTCAGGTATCTGGAAATTGTACCCAAGGATGATCCAGACTTGTGCAAATCCACAGTTCTCTTCCTGATATCTTGGCTGATTTCTTTACATTTTCCCATGATGTTACACACAGAAGCAGTGTGTTTCTGGTGTGAAATTATAATACATCCACAGGTGTGTCTCTAATTAACTCAGATGTTGCCAATAAACCTATCAGAAGTTTCGAAAGATATGATATCATCATATGGTCTGTCCCAAATTGTTTAAAGGCAGAGTAATCCTAGTGTATGTAAACTTTTGACTTTGCAGAAAGTAATAAAAATGCCTTAAAAATTCTCTCTCTCATTATTCTGCATTTGGCAAATATAAATAATTTTGGTTCCTAATTGACCTAAAACGGGGAAGGTTTATTCTGATTTCATGTCAGATAGTGAGAAAAAACCTGCAGATGTGTCTTTTTATACAATGTATGTAATGTATGTAAACTTCTGGTTTTAACTGTAATTGTTCTATGCTGAATCTCTGAAGTGACAAGTCCACAAATTCTAAATTAGATACTGATCCTACAGTTTCATTCAAACGGGAGCTTGTTGATCTTGTGGCGGAGGATCTTGCACTAAGGGTCCTATCCCAAAGACAAGCAGATTACTTCATTGTTAAGAATCCTATTACCCCATATTATATGGATTACCAAAAGTACGGCTGCCACACAGATGGCCAATTATATCAGGGAGGGGATTCCTTTCTGAACATCTTTGTCAGTGGTGGGGCTCTTTACTACAACCCCTGGTGCAGTAGGTATTGGATTGTCTAGAGGATACCAAAGATTTCATGGGTAGCATGGGTGGTAAAATGGCAAGATGGGTTGACCTGGATTTTGAGAAGTTTCAGTAAGTACTCTGATGATCTGATACAGTTTATGTCTCCGAGGCATATTTGTCGTGCATATTTGGAAGTAAATATTTGAAAGTAATACATGATCATCAGAAATAGGACAGAAATTGATAGAGTGCATCTCAGAGACCCTACTGTCATCTGACCACGTTTTTCTCCCTCTCTTCACAGGTATGTTTATGTCTTGACTACAACCCTCAACAATCTCACAGCCTTATTTGTATAACTCCCCTGTTGTATATTACTGGTATGTTTATGTCTTGACTACAACCCTCAACAATCTCACAGCCTTATTTGTATAACTCCCCTGTTGTATATTACTGGTATGTTTATGTCTTGACTACAACCCTCAACAATCTCACAGCCTTATTTGTATAACTCCCCTGTTGTATATTACTGGTATGTTTATGTCTTGACTACAACCCTCAACAATCTCACAGCCTTATTTGTATAACTCCCCTGTTGTATATTACTGGTATGTTTATGTCTTGACTACAACCCTCAACAATCTCACAGCCTTATTTGTATAACTCCCCTGTTGTATATTACTGGTATGTTTATGTCTTGACTACAACCCTCAACAATCTCACAGCCTTATTTGTATAACTCCCCTGTTGTATATTACTGGTATGTTTATGTCTTGACTACAACCCTCAACAATCTCACAGCCTTATTTGTATAACTCCCCTGTTGTATATTACTGGTATGATTATGTCTTGACTACAACCCTCAACAATCTCACAGCCTTATTTGTATAACTCCCCTGTTGTATATTACTGGTATGTTTATGTCTTGACTACAACCCTCAACAATCTCACAGCCTTATTTGTTTAACTCCCCTGTTGTATATTACTGGTATGTTTATGTGTAGATCTCACCTCAGCTTAGTGCTCCATAATTACCCTGTGTTTTATTTACTTAGCACAGATATTCCCCTTGAAGTCTCTGCTTTGCTGGGCCAGTTGTAGCTCCCCCAATTTACGACACCTGGGTTAATTGATGCTAGCAAGGAACTCTACATGGCTCAGTATAAATCAGACAGCTTAGGTCTCTGAGGCATATTTGTCATGCATATTTGGAAGTAAATATTTGAAAGTAATACATGATCATCAGAAATAGGACAGAAATGAGACAGAAGTGAGCTTAAGGGAGCTTGAAGGATCGCTTGCTATGTGAGTAACTGGTTTCTTATAACATACACCTTATCCACTATGCTCACTCTTGCTATCTACCTTGTAGCCATCTGCCTCCTTTCCTACAACCCAGTGTCGCCCCTGAAAATGCTATCCACATCAGCGCCTCTCTCCTCCCCTCGCTTATGTATACATCCCACACACTGTTTTCCCTTTTAAAATACCCCAAACCACCAGCCTCCCTAATGTCGCACAAACGCCACTCATACACAACACTAAACCACCTGCTGTCACTTTTCTTTCTCCTGCTTCTTGCTGCAGAGGACATCTCTCCGAACCCAGGCCCACCCTCCTTTAATGCTCACCCCTCCTCCTCCTCCATAGAAACCCTGCTAACCTGCTTGCTATTCACTGTATGTCTTTTCCTGCCACTTTTACATGTGCTCTGTGGAATGCCCGATCTGTTGGTAATAAACTCACTGCTGTTCATGACCTGTTCCTCTCTAACTCCCTTAATCTCCTCGCTCTCACTGAAACACGGGCTCCAGCAATCAGACACGCTTCCCTTGCTGCCCTCACCTATGGGGGCCAAACATTTCACCCACACCCCCCAGACCTGAGAACAGGCCAGGTGGAGGAGTTGGCATACTTCTCTCTCCACACTGCACTTACCAGGTCATTCCCCCTGCACCCTACCTCACTTTCCCTTCCTTTGAGGTCCACACCCTCAAACTCTTTCGTCCATTTTCCCTCAGAATCGCCGTTGTGTACAGACCCCCTGGCTCACCCCGCCAGTTTCTGGATCATTTTGCCACCTGGCTCCCTCACTTCCTCTCCACTGAAATACCCACACTCATCATGGGTGATTTCAACATCCCCATTGACAACCCTATGTCTCCTTCTGCCTCTCGGTTTCTTTCACTAACATCATCCTTTGGCCTCTTGCAATTTACAGATTCTCCCACCCACAAGGATGGACACGCTCTTGATCTGGTTTTCTGCAGTCACTCATCAATTTCTAACCTCACTAATTCTCCTTATGCTCTCTCTGATCACAACCTAATCTCCTTCACTATCACCAATTCTCAGCCTTCTCGGGACACACCTGCCCATCGCCCATCCCAGAAAACATTCGCTCCAATGAACACTCAGGAACTCATACAGTCCTCACTGCCCCCAATCTCCTCCGACTCCTGTCCTGACCTGGCTGTCAAGCAGTACAATGAAACTCTCTCAACCACGCTGGGCATATTGGCACCACTCAGACACCGCACCACCAGAGTCAGACGCCCACAGCCTTGGCACACACCTCAGACTCGCTTTCTGCAGCGATGTTCAAGGTGTGCTGAGCGACTGTGGAGAAAGTCAAAGCTACCTGCAGATTTTCTCCACTACAAATTCATGCTCAGCACTTACCACACTGCCCTTCACTGCGCCAAACAAAATATTTCACCTCCCTCATCTCCACATTAGACAACAACCAAAACGCCTGTTTGACACTTTCCACTCCCTCCTCAGCCCAAAAGCTCAGGGCCCCGGTCACTGACCTCTGTGCTGAAGACCTGGCCACTCACTTCAAAGACAAAATAGACAGTATCCGGCAAAACATTGCATCTCAATCCTCAAGTAACACCCATCCCGTCCCCTCCGGCACGTCCTCTAGTCTGCTCTCAGCCCTTGAACCAACGACAGAAGAAGTGTCCAGGCTTCTCTCATCTGTTTGCCCTACCACCTGCTCTAGTGATCCCATTCCATCCCACCTTGTCCAGTCTATTTCTCCAGCTGTCATCTCTCACCTTACCGCAATCTTTAACCTTTCTCTCTCTACTGGGATCTTTCCATCCTCTTTTAAACACGCCATCATAACCCCTTTACTTAAAAAGCCCTCTCTGGACCCATCCTGTGCTTCTAATACGACCAGTCTCTAACCTGCCCTTCATCTCCAAACTCCCGGAACGCTTGGTCTACCCCGTTTAATCCGCTATCTCTCTACTAACTCACTTCTCGATCCTCTACAATCCGGTTTCCGCACCCTGCACTCCACAGAAACTGCTCTAGTTAAAGTCCCCTAATGACTCCTCACAGCCCAAATCACAGGGCAAAATACTCGTTGCTGCTTCTCCTGGATTCTCTGCAGCATTTGACACTGTGGATCACCAACTTCTCCTCACCATGCTCAGCCACCATTGGCCCCAGGACACCGCTCTCTCTTGGTTTCTTCCTACCTCTCTGAACGCTCCTTCAGTATCTCATTTTCTGGTTCTATCGCCTCTCCTCTCCCTCTTGCTGTCGGGGTTCCTCAGGGATCCGTTCTTGGTCCTCTCCTTTTTTCACTCTACACAGCCCCCATTGGACAAACCATCTTTAGATTTGGCTTCCAGTACCATCTCTATGCTGATGACACCCAATTATACACCTCCTCCCGAGACATCACTCCTGCCCTGATACAAAACACCAGTGACTGTCTGGCCGCTGTCTCTGACATCATGTCCTCTCTCCATCTGAAACTAAACCTCACTAAAACCGAACTTCTTGTCTTTCCTTCATCTACTAAACAACCCCACCCTACTATTTCTCTCTCCGTGTGTGGCACCATCATAACTCCTAGGCAGCAGGCCCGCTGTCTGGGGGTTATACTAGATTCTAATCTGTCCTTCACCCCTTATATCCAATCCCTTGCCCGTTCCTGTCATCTGCACCTCAAGAACATCTCCAAAATCCATACTTTTCTCACTGTGGAAACAGCTCAAAAACCCCCATTATGCTCTTATTCACTCTCGTCTTGACTTTCTGCAACTCCTTTCTTATCGGTCTCCCTCTCTGCAAAAATCCCCCCTCTGCAATCTGTCCTGAATGCAGCAGCCAGGCTTGTCTTTCTTTTTCCCGCCGCTATACTGATGCCTCTACCCTGTGTCAGTCACTGCACTGGTTGCCATCCAGTACAGAATACAACATAAAAATCACCACTCTCACCATAAAGCTCTCACAGTGTTGCCTCCTCCTACATCTCCTCCCTCATCTCTGTCTACCACCCTACCCGTGCTCTCCGCTCTGCTGATGATATCAGACTACATTCCTCAATCATTCAAACCTCCCATGCCCGTCTCCAAGATTTCACACGTGCAGCACCAGTCCTATGGAATATGCTACCGCGGGCGATCAGGCACATTCACCTCACAGTTTTAAGAGGGCCCTGAGAAAACATCTTCTCAGCCTGGCCTACCAAGATCCCTAACTGCTATCACACAACTTGTCACTCCCTACACTAGGGCACTCACAGGCACTTATTTGATGTACTGTCAGGGTGGCAGGGTCACCCAATTTTTATGTAACCACCTCCTTTTATGTAACATGGCTGGACGCATAGTAAACTGAGCACTTCTTAACCCTTTGTCTCACCCATACACCATAATAGATTGTAAGCTCTCGCGAGCAGGGTCCTCATACCTCGTGTCTCATTTGTAAGTTCTTTTAATGAGTAATGTCTGTATGTACACCCTCTAAATTGTAAAGTGCTGCGGAATATGTTGGCGCTATATAAATAAAAATTATTATTATTATTATTATTGTCGTCCATTTTGACATAACTTTTTTTTCTTATAACTGGCCTATTTATTTACAGCTTAAGAGAGTCCTGGTGGGAGCAGATGTATACTAACATCACTGATAATCCATTTTCCAATTGCAAAGTAAGGTATGGAAGATACATCGATGATCTCCTCCTTGTATGATGGGGGTGATGTATCTGCCAAACCACCTTTCATTGATTTTCTCAATAACCATTTATTTTGAAATTTACTTTTCAGGTGGATTGTTTCTCTATTACTTTTTTTTAAGACTTTGCTTTTACAGGTGGACATAACCAGGATTTTGAGGAAAAATGGATCCACCACAAACTGAAAGCTATACAGCGCTTTCTGTATTGTGTCCAGAAAATCAAGAGACCACATTATGAAACATGATTTTAGGCTCTCGGTATCAACAAACACACCTACATTGATTTTGGACTGTAATCAAGGTAGAGCAATTAGGGAAGTCCCCCTAAAACACCTTCCCATATTAACCACTTAAGGACTTTGCATTTTTTTGGGTTGACCTGTTTGTTTTTCTTCCTCGCATTCCAAGAGCCATAACTTTTTTATTTTTCCACATACCTAGACATATGAGGGCTTTTATTTTGCGGAACAAGGTGTATTTTGTAATGGTGTTATTCACTGTACCATAAAATATACCTGGAAACTGCAAAAAGAATATCAAGTGGGGCAAAATGTGAAAAAAACATTTGCACTATGTTCACAGAGTTCACTCTCTGGTATAAATGATGTGTATTCTGGAGGTTGATATGGCGCATGTTTAAGTGATAGCTTTACTGTAGTAAAATGGTAACATCAGGCTTTTATCACCTTATGATACAATAATCAAGCTATTTAGGTAAAACAGACACTAACAAGCAAAATGGTAACAATGTTTTGAACTTTTGACTTTCAGGCTCCATATCTCACCATCCACTACAGCTTTGTACATGAGGCTACCATCATTTAACAGACAGTCATCTTACTTACCTTATACATAAGTTTGACTTGCAACTATTTAGCATCTGCTTAATTTTGCAGATTCTTGTCATATAACTGCATTGTTACTGTTTTTCTCCTAAAAATCTAAATATAATTTTTATTATTTTGTTAGTATTTGGTTAATCCTACTTTGGCTTTCAGCACTGCCTGAATCCTTCTGAGCTCTGCATCATATTCAAACATGACTTAACCAGAATCTGATCCCAGCTTTTTCTTCAACTCTACTCACAAGTGTTCAACTGGGTTGAGGTCTGGGGACTCTGGAGGCCAATACAGCAACACTACCTCATTGTCATTGAACCATTCCTTCTCCAACCTTGGTGTTTGCTTCAGGTTGTTGTCCTGCTGGACACTATGTTGTCCTTTTCATACCCATAGTACTTCAGTGTTTGAAGTAACTCATCTGGTAGGACACTCACATATAGCTCGGCATTGAGGTCACCATCGATCATGGTCAAGTATCCAACATCTTTGTCTGTGAAACATCCCCATATCGTCAGGCTTCCTTCACCGAACCTGACAGTTCCTTCAATTTCTCAATCTGTTAGCCCCTTTTCCCTTGATTCTTCCAAACCCAATTGCCCCATCAGAGACCGGTTTATTGACTTTCATCTCATCGCTCCAAATCACCCATTTCCAATCTTCCATTTTTCGTAGTTTTTTGAAAACTCTTTGCTGACGAGATTGAAGTTGAGGCTTCTTCACATTTTTTTGGGCCATCATGCCAGACCTGGAAGCGCTGGCTCGGTGCTTGACGAGTATGAAATTGCACTTTTACGAACCCTACAACCCGCCCCACTGCTGGTCTGTCGTTTAGAACGATCGCCTTGGATAACGATTGTTGGCTCTGATTTTCCCCCCTGGAGTCCCTTTGGTTTTGTGTTTGAGGACTTCATTTCATTTTTGCTGTCGGGCTCACATGATGCAGTTTGGCAATTTTTGGGGAGAGCGCTTCGTTGAGCGGATGATGTGGTTTCTCTTTTTTTGAAAAAAATGTTTCATGGTGCTCAAATCAGTGATTTGTTTGGGGAATCGCCTAAAAACAATGAGCTATTGGGGAAATGTGGAAAGGTTGTAATTGTAGATAAAGAAGAGAAGTTTGTCCCCCACCGGAGCAAAACAGGAACAAGCTTTTCTGAAAAAAAATCTGCAGAAAAAGCGTGCTAAATGGTGCGGTAAAAGTTACGTATGAGATAGCCAAGATGATTATCTATAAAATGATGAGAGTCTCACATTTAAAAGGGTTTTTTCGCTACAATGATTGGGTTTTAATTAAAAGATCTTTAAAAAACAAGCAGCTTTGCAATATATGTTCATTACAAATGTCCTACTGTTTTTGAGTTTATCCATGTTAGTAGTAGTACATCAGCTTCTCTATAGCAGGGGACCTGTTGATCTTTATCTCACTGGCTGTCAGGTCTGATGACTCATCACCTTCAGAATACAGGTCAGAGCACAGAGCCCCTCCCTCACAGAATGCTTCTGTAGTGGAGGGAGGGGGAGGGCTCTGGCTTCTGTGTCTGTGTGGATTAACCCTGTGTGTGCCTGCTTCCTCCTGCTCTCTACACAGATTGAGGAAAGCAGAGGCTGATCTGTAGTCAGAAAATGTGACAGCAATGAAGTGTGTTACTAGAATCATGATGTGTCTGTGGAGCTGTGACTATACTAATAGAACAGATCAGGGGAGCATGTGAACGCTTCATGTTCTGCTGTATTAGTGACACATCCTGAGTATAGTAACACTTCCCAGCTGCCCTGTGTCTGTTCTGACAGGGTCTGTTTGTTGCTGGAGATGTGGAGATTTGTATGCTAAGCAGGGGGTATAGGAACACTTGCATCCCCCCTGCTCTGCTATTAGCAATCACAGCTTCACAGACCTCTGGCTCCACACTCATAGATCAGCCCTCTCCTGTCTCCTGTCTCCGTGGAGCTGACAATACAGCTGATCTAGCAGCAAGAGCCTGCAGCAGACCTAGGCAGGCACACACAGGGTTAACTGGCAGCAAACCCCCTCGCCCCCCCCTTTCCCCCTGCTGTATAGAAGTTACAGAGGAGAGCTTTCTGGGTGCTGAGGGGAGGGGGGAAGCGGGAGGAGAAGAGGCAGACAACAAGCACGCCCCTCAATTCAAAAATGCTTTGCTGCCAGAAGCATTGAAGTAGGCTGAAAGCTTGTAAGGAAAAACCTTTTTTAAAAGTAAAGTGGAGGGTGGATATGGAGTTAAAAAAATATATAAAATTTTCAAAACATTTTAAATTTTTGCTTGTCAGTGAAAAATTTAATTTTTGGATTGACTTTGAACAAAAAAAACAATTGTAAAAAAGAAAATCTGTGAAGTGAGAAAAAAAAACAGTTTTTAAAACAGATAAGTCTTGAAAAAATTTTGAGGGGTCTTAATTTGTTTGAAAATAATATGGCCCCCTGCCCTCCTTCATAGTGACTCATACTGCAATTATTTCCGTAGAAAAGGGGCCCCCCTTACATAACTTGGGAAAAGGGGTGACCACAGGAGCAACATCATAACTTTTCTCGGGGGAAAAAAAGAATTGCCTCACCCAAATCAGTTTTGAAAAGGGTGAATCTTCTACTTCTTTGAAAGCGGGGTGAACATTTTTGTGAAATCTGGTCAACTGTAAATTGGGGAAGAAAATCTTTTTCCCCAGCGCAATGCTTTGTTCCCCATGTTACCCAAATACTTTTAAAATAAACCCCTCATCTGTAAGGTGAAGATCTGGGAATTAGCACTGGCAAGACCCCAATTTTTCTTGTCTTGGCGCATTGAACTAATGTTTGCTTTTAAAAAATTTATTTTGGAGTCGGTCCATTTTATAACGACTCCACCAAAATGGGCACCGACTTCGTCTCCACAGCCTTGATAGCTACAATGTACAAACTAAATGTGTAGCCCTGAAATGTAGTACAATAATAAACAGGTCTGCACTTAGCAGTTCAACAGTATTTGCTGCAGGATTAAAAATGTCTCCCCCCTTAATTTACGTCCCCCCCTTTAAAAAGGGGGTTTGGGGATCTAACAACCCCCGTTGGCATTTTGGGGTTAAAAACTCACCCTTACCCCCCGGCCCTCTCCTTCACTCCCCGTCCAAAATCCTACAGTACCGGAAACGGCCCTTCATTCACGTTAATCCCCAGCCCTTTACGGCCAACAGGTCCGTGACTTTGTAGCCTGTGATTCCCCTGACTGCCAAAATGATGACTTTCACTGCTTATTTCCCTGGACAAACCACCAGGGGGGAAAGTGAGCGGGAGCACCCAGGAGGTAAGTAGGAGTCTTAGCTTCTATTTTTACTCATACCCGACAGACAAACAAGTGACATTAAGGCCCGTAACACCCCTTTAAGACAAAAACACACTTTAGACACAAACCACTCACTCTCCTGCAGTGTTTGCTGCAAATGAATCCTCTGGTGCTATGTAATATTATCATGGGAGAACAGGTTTCTGACCCGGCCAAGGCAAATATGGGCGACGACCACTGAATATTAACAATTGTTACAAGGAAAATATTTTTTTGCAGCCCTGATCAGAGACCGAGCAAGAGCTGAGACTCCTCATCAGCTGCTGGGTCAGAAAGACAGTCCCGACACCCTCTCTACACTACACAGGGCAATAAGGGACATTTTTCTCTCGGCCCCCGCAAAGGATTTAGTCTATGGGGGGAAAAGATTCTTTTGGGAGGTGTGGAGCACTGCCCTTGGGCGGGGACAGTCCCGGACTTGAACGTTTGATGGTGTCAATGATGAGAGACCGGGGAGCAGTAATAACCGTCCCGCTTCTCATGGGGACACCCCTCATGCTGAACCACTCTACACCCACATACGCCCCCCCCTCAGGGGGTGTGCCACCAGAGGGCTATAGTCACTGGGGGCGCAAGAGGGGGGCCCAGAACAGTCAGTGATAGAGGTTAAAGGGGGGCTCGCTACTGTTTTGGGTTTTAATTAAAAGATCTTTTAAAAAAAAAAGCGCTTTGCAAAATATGTTCATTTAAAAAGTCCTAAGATTTTGATAGCCCCGTCATAGGGAGTGCCTCAGCTTTTCAAATTTTATAGCAGCCGACCTGTTTGATCCTATCTTTCGGCCTCAGGTCTGATTAACAACCTTTGAAGGGGCAGGCAGGCAAGAGCCCCCCCCGCACAGAAAGCTTCTGTGTGGAGGGAGGGGGGGGGAGGACTCTGGGGTTCTATGTCCTGTGCCCGGGGTTAACCCTGTGTGTGCCCGCTCCTCCTGCCTCTAAAGATTGAAAGATGAGCTGTCAAAAGATGTGACAGCAGTGACCTGTTTTTTTACTTTAAACATGATGTCTGTGGGGGCTGTAACTATAAAAATACTATACAGTTGTGAACAGTTCATGCTGTCTAGGGGCACATCCTGAGAACATTTGCAGCTTTCCTCCTCTGTTTGGAGGGTTTTTTGTTGTTGTGGGATGTGAAGATATTAAGCTAAGCAGTGTGGAATATGTAAGCTGTTTGCTTTTGCAAACATTAAACCCCTTGGCGGCAACCAGGGTTAACTCTAGCAGCCCCGGATAGTGCCTGTGGCTGAGGGAGGGGAAGAGGGAGGTGAAGAGGGAGGGGGGGAAGAGGCAGAGAAGTAGCACGCCCCCTCAATTCAACTCCCATTTACAGAAGAGGCTGGGAAAACATTAAGAGCAAATCCCTTTTTCCCCTTTTCCCCCGGAGCCAGTTTTGGCCCCTCTGACAAGCCCCATTTTTTTAAAAACTTTGTTCCTTTTTGTGGA
>JAODAL010064890.1:0-18483 GCA_025379985.1 Phyllomedusa bahiana
TTTTAAGTACAGCTGCAGATATCCCAGCAGGAGGATATTTATTTTATCAGCTATTTTTTCAAGGGACCCCACCAACAACGGGGGCGGGTAAAAAGCAGAGACGTCCTTGAACCCCCCCGGCTTCTTTCAGGGGGGTGGCTTTGTGGCTCTGTTTCCGTTGTACAGACCCCCCGGCCTTCGGGATCTCGTTTGGCACCCAAGCTACCCACGCCATTTCATACTTCTCCGCTACAAAGGGAGCCTGTCATCTCCTAAAGGTGCCAGACACACAGCGCTTTACAGCGGACAGCCAATACATAGAAAGGGTTTTTAAAGTCAGTCTCTTTTCCCCTTTCCTTGGAAGCACGAGAAAAATTTGGGAAGGGACAAAGGATTATGGGTGGCAACGGAAAGCGTGAAGACCCGTCCTGTCCCAAACTCATAATGTACAGAGGGGGGAAATAGCTTACCCACCCCGGGAAAAGCGGGGGCTGGGCTAAGGTGGTTATAACCACTCTCCTAGTGTGCCATCCAACTTTTCATGTCACGGCAGGCAATTTACTCCCCACAAATGAAATGCCTCTTTTTGAAGGCTAATCCAGCTGCTCTCTGAGCCACCTGAACAGATACTAATAAAGTGCAAACACCCAGAGTGTGGGCAGAACCTCTCCCACACTTAAGACCGGCATTGATTGGTTAGAAAGCGCAACCTATCATGGCTTGTAGGCTGTTGCAAGTACCTGCTTCAAGCAATCAGATGCTTTCCCTTAGGGCTGGTGGAAGGGCTCAAGGCGCAACTAAGGAAGGAGCACATGCTGGAATGAGGCAAGATAAAACTTCCTTAACTAGATGCGGCGATTTTAAACGCCCCGGGGAACCCGAACAGGACTGTAGGCGACATCAAAACTCTTTTCACCATTTGGGGGCCAACACTCTATGTGGTGTGAGCTTTCTCAGGAAGCGGCCATTGTTGTTTGTAAAAGCGGGCGATCTTGGGGGAAGGTGAAGGGATTGGAAGACAAGTGGACAAAAAGGGTGTGATTTCACTGGGGTTCGAACCCTCCCCCCCCAAAGAGACATTCACACCTTAGACCCTGGGGCCACACTACCATTGGTGGGGGCCCGGCTTGACCCACAGACAACTAACCTGATGCTACGAGATCGCTGTCAAAAGAACTGAGAGCACCCAAACCCTTTTCCCCAGCAGGGCAAACAGAAATGTTTGAACTTCAGCCCTTTTGGGGAAATCAAGGGTTTTTCTAGACTTGATCAAATCTGAAGAGTGAGCAGAGGGGCTAGTTTTAAAAAAACACATTCCATTGACGTTTCAATTTCAACTATAATATGTTCATTTTACGACAAATTTACTTTTGGGGGGAGGTTGGGGTTCTTTTGGGCGGTGCCCGCCTACTGCTCGTGACAACCACCTGCACCCCCAGGGGTCCCGGGCCCCGCTTACGAGGGAGGTATGGGGGGAAAAGTTGGGGGGAACCCTTCCAGGACCCAAACCACCCCCACCCCAAGGGTTCCCCTTTTATGCTGGAGAGGGAGGGTATGGGGTATTGCCGTTGTGGGGCAAATACCCTCACCCCAATTTCCCCCGGTGTCCTCTGGGTTTTTTTGGGATTCTGGGAGAGGCCTGTCCCCGGCGTCAAAAAAAAACAAGAACCTCTTGATGGAAAACGTGGCTTTACTCTTTGTCTTCCAACAACCACTGTCACAGAACAACTTAGTCGTTCTTGCCGAGAATCACGCAGCCTCTTCAGCACTCACATGTCCGCAGTACCCGAGGGGCTCTCCTGTCTACCGCCTCACTGCTCTGACCTGACTTCCTTCAGTGGCTTTCCCCTATCCTTGCCGCTGACTAACTGCTGCACTTGTGGGCCCCCCTCCCCTTCTCAACACCTTACGGCTGGAAGGGAAGTTTTCCCCGGGCCCCCCCCGGGTTGCTTGCTGAAAAACTTGAACTAAAAAAGTTCTTGGGGCTCTCCCACCTTTCCTTCTTTCCCCTCAAATTGCCTCCTCTCATCCCACCAAAAAGGAGGACCCTTTCTGCTCCTCTCCAAAGGGAGACTCTGGAACCTCTCAGACAAATACATTCTCACTTCCAAATACATTTTTGCTCCAGCAGCGGGCCCCCCTTTACTCCTCAAAACCCGCACTCCATTGGCTGGGCAGTAGACACTGCTGTATTGGGGAGACTAAAATGTGAAAAACATTTAATGTTAAAACTATGGCGTTTTTGCAACAATACCTATTTTACTGTTTAAAAACCCGCATTTACACACTTTCCCCCAAATAGGGATAACTAGCACAAGGTTTCCTACACCTCTTACAAATATACGGCAAAAGAACCCCGGTCTCCCAAGTGTCGAGATTCTCACTATCGGTTTTTTATTAAAAAAGAAAATTGATAGTCAATCTTTAGATTCGGGTTGTATCCTAAAAATGTTCCCACCAACAGTCCCAAACCTGGCAACCTTCTACTGGACTCTCTGTACTACTAATTTCTCCTTTTTGCCCTTCAAGATATATTTCTTGTAAGCTTGACTGTCAGAAGTACTGTGGCTTAATGATTATTGGTTTTAAGAGAGGGTTTACTCATGATGGTAATCAAAAGCAAAAGTACTTCAGCTTAAGGGGTTTTCTTACATGCAGTTTTTACAGCCATTTAAATCCACATTTTGTTCAGACGTGGACAGGGATGCAGTGATTAGGCACAATGGGAAGTTGCCCGGGGGGCCCCAAAGTAAAAGGACGCTGTAGTATATGTTTTTTCCCGGGAAAAAAGAAACATTCCCTGGATCCCCCTTTGGTTTTCTTTTTATTTAAATGTTTCCTCCCCATTTCAAAACCTCTTTAAAATGACTTTTTTGAGAAAAAGGTTTTTTGGAAGACCGAAACGTCTTTAAAATCACATTTAAAATATTTCACTGGAGCCTGTAGTATATTGTGTAATAAAATACTCCTTTTTGTGTTTGCAACAAAATAATTTTAGTGTGCAGTCAATTTATCAAAAAATTTGACTCATATGGGTTCTGACTTGCACCTTCTACACTGTTACGGTCTGAGGTGGATCCGCTGACCACCGCAAGCGGATGACTTGCATAAGCCCACCAACCAGGGAGTGGAGTCTAGTGGTCCCGGTATTCACCAAGCCCGCCGCAAAGCGGATGGACTTGCTTGTCGCGCGGGATTCCACCGAGGTCACTACACTGCGGGGCTTGCCTGCGTGGCGGCCAAAGGGAAGGCGAGGTACAGAATCGGCAGTCCAAGGCTTGTAGTCTGGGACAGGCAAGAAGGTCAGGGCAAGCTGCTTTGATTCGTGAACGTAACAGGCAGAAGTCAGGCAGGCGGCAAGATCGTGGTCGGTAAACGTAAGCAAAAGGGTTCGGTACACACGGTAGCAGACAAGGCTTTCTAGAACCTCCTTCCCAAAGGTATAGGCATGTGACTAAATATCGGCAAAGGCCACTGGAAGAGGCTGGGCTAAAATAAGGCAGTGCCCCGGGCAATGGCCAATTACGGCGCACTGTCCCTTAAATCTCAGACTTGCCGGCGCGCGCGCGTCCCTAAGTGCGGCAGCTGCGCACGCGACGCCGACCGAGAGACTGAGACGGACGTGGCAGGAGCGAGGCCGGGTAAGTCACTGGGGACACCGTGCAGCGGATGGCGACCCCGGAACACGAGTGCGGGGACGGGGGCGCCGCTCGAGTCGGGGCAAACGGATGCGGAGTTGCCCCAGTCCATTTTGCGTAGCAGACACGAAGTGGCGCAGGTAACATCCAAGAACTTGATTCACTCTCTCCACCTGGCATTCGTCCTGAGGGTGGAAAGCCGAGGAGAAAGTCAAGCTTCACCGTGGATTTAGCGCAAAGGCCCGCCAGAATTTAGAAACAAACTGCACCCCCCAATCAGAGATGATTATGATGAGGGAGACCGTGCAGACGAAAAAGATGGAGAAAAAATAGCTCGGCCAGGCGCGTGGCCGAAGCAGAACTGTCAAAGGGGACAAAATTTTGCCATTTTTAGAAAAACCGTCTAACCACCACCCACACAACGGTATTTACCGACGACGGGGTAGGTCGGTATGAAGTCCATTCGCTAACGTGAGACCATGGTTGCGTAGGGATGGGCAGTGGGTGCAAAGCCCTGCCGGCTTGTGGCGAGGAGCCTGTGTTGCGAGCACAGGAGGTACAACAACGCCTGTACGAACTCTTTAACGTCCTTAGCGAGGTCCTGCCACCCAATAGTACCGGAAATCAGTGTAGAAACGATTTGAGTGGGCACTGAGTGCCCGGCCACCAGCGAGCAGTGACCCCACTTCAGGATACGCCTACGGAGCGCAGGCGACATATGTCTTCCCCGGTGGGACGTTCCGATGGACGACAGGGGCTGTCGGAGATAAGCGTTCCGGAGGAATTATGTGCTCTGGATCGCTCTTCACCCACCACGTCCGGAGGCACCGGGAGAGGGCATCTGCTTCAACGGTTTTCATCGCAGGGCGGAAATGAATAAAAAATTAAAAGCGGAGAAGAAAGAGCGACCACCTAGCCTGACCGTGGATAAGTCGCTGCCAGTCTGGAGTACTGGAGGTTTTTTATGATCCGAGAAGAATAAAGATGGGGTGCCGGGCCCCTTCCAGCAAATATCGCCATTTCTTCCAGGGCCATTTTTTATGGCTAATAATATTCCCGATCTCCATGGTGTTAATTTTTTTATGTTTTTCCCCCCCACCCCCCTCCTCCCTCTCCGCCAGTGAAAAGGTTTAAGAAAGAAGCCACAAGTGACTGTTTTGCCTGTGGGCCCTTTTTGCGTGAGGACAGCTCAGCGCCTACCTATGAGGGCATCCTACATCAAGCGAGAAGGTTTTCCAGGTCCGCGCGACAGGAGGACGCAGAGGCAAAGGCCGGTTTGTAGCTTGTGAACGCCTTCCTCGGCACTCGAAGGCCAGCTCCGTGGATTGGCGTTCTTTCCTCGTAAGGGCCACAATGGAGCCACCAGCGTGTAAAGTGCGGATAAACTGCCGGTATAAGTTGCAGAAGCCCGGAACGTTGTATGGCCCGCAGGCCACTGGCGTGGCCATATGCAATACGGCTGACAACTTGGCTGGGTCCATCCTATCCCGTAGTCCGAGATAATAATAACCCAGGAACGAAGGCTGACTTGATGGAAGAGGCACTTCCCCTAATTTGGCATACATGATTAGTCTCGTAGGCGGCTGTAGCACTTGACGGACGTGAAGGCGTGAGCTCTCAAGATCAGGAGAGTAAGATCAGGAAGTCGTCCTGGTAACCGACTGACACAGGTATAGAAAGATCCCTGAAGACAATCGTTCACGAACTCCTGGAAACGGCAGGCGCATTACAGAGTCCGAAAGGCATCAACCAAGGTACTCGAAGTGGCGCGTCTCTGGTGTTGAATCCGTCTTCCACATCATCCCCTTGCGGATCCTGACCAAATTGTAGGCCCGCTCTCAGATCCAAGCTTGAAAGACCCTTGGCGCCTGTAGACGGTCGAATAGTTCCGTGATCAACGGTAAAGGGGACCGGTTCTTTACCGTGATCTTGTTCAGACTCCGGTAAAGTCGATGCAGGGGTCGTAGGGAGCCGTCCTTCTTTCCACAAAGAAGAATCCTGCTCCCGTCGGGAGAGGAGACTTTCGAATAAATCCTTTCTGTAGATTTCCCGGATGTATTCAGACATGGCTTGAGTCTCAGGAACGGATAATGTAGACTCTGGCCCCGAGGAGGGCTGGTACCGGGCAGAAGATCAATCGGAAGCATTCATAGGACGATGTGGCGGCAAGGTCTCTGCTTGCTTCTCGGAAAAGACATCAGAAAAACTCACGATATGAACGCGGGGAGACCCGCTAGAGCTTTAGAGACGGTACCAGAGAAGCGGAATCCACCGGGCGAGGTGCGCACCAAACAGCGAGACCAGAACACTCTGGACCCCATCGTGCAAAACTTCGCCCGTCTGCCAGTCCAAGCACCGGGGCATGTTGCTGCAGCCACGGAAGAACCCAATAGGAATGGCGAGGAAGACCGGTGTAAACACAAGAATGGACAGTCTCTCTTTATGCAGTGCTCCAATTTGAAGGAACAGTGGCTCCATACGGTAACGGACCTAGATCGCTGAGGACACCCCACTGACGGATGAGATTTATAGAGGGCCTCTCCAGGAGAACCACGGAAGAGGTGTTGAGCGTCATCACCACTCGGCAGCGTCCAGAAGTTCCCATCCGACCGGAGTCCAGGAAAGGCTGAAGCTTGAAAGTGGTCCCCGGCTTCCGTGCCTGACCGAGGACGGTATGTTCATGACGAGGGGGAGAGGGACTGCACACCTACCCTAGGGACCGCTTCTCCCACGTAGCCCCCCCTTTAAATAAAGGTGCGCTCGTCGCACCCGGCCGCCGCGGGACGGAGTATGCAACCCCTGTGGAGATGTTTAGGGTCTGCCACAGTAGAGACATAGGTTTTCCCTTACCCTGTTGTCAAGTCCTGCGGAGTCAGGTGGGCATCTATCCACAAGGTAGGCCTCTTCCACGGCTTGCTGGGAAGGAGGGCTGTGGGAGGCGTGAAACACCGGAGCAGGACCGGGACAGCGGCGTGGTATGACTGGTTCTGCTCTTGGCGGAGCTCCTGCACGTCTCTCTGTGAAGCGGATAACAATCCGGTTAGCCATGGATGAGCACGCTTAAAGAAGACTTATGGTCCCGGCGTCGAGGGCATCCTTTATCTGGCTGGAGAGACCCTTCCTGAACGTGGCGCACAACGCAGAATCGTTCCAAGCCAGCTCCGAAGCAAGTGTGCGGAACTGCACGGCGTAGTCTCCCACGGAGGCGTTCCCTTGTTGCAGGTTCCAACAGGAGCGGTCTCGGCAAGACGAAGACGCGGGCAGGCCTCTTCGACAGACACTACATAATTCCCTGTAGAATGTCACCAGGTCCAGGTCGGTGAACGGCATCAGCCTGGTCCCAGAGAGGGTTGCCAGGCAGGGCTTTACCAGAGAGACTGACCACGAAATGCCACCTTGATCTTTACCGAAGGGAACTGACAGCCATAAGTCCACATGAAGGGAGCACTGGTGATGAAAGCCCCTCTGCCGGCCCATGAGTTTCCCTGGTCGAACTTTTGTCTGCATGGTGCAAGCGGATCTTAGGACAACTGTAAGCGACTGTCACGGGAGGAACCACTGCAGCCGACTGCTACTGCCTGAGATGCCGATGAGCTGCAGCATCATGGAGGCAGAGCTGCTCCAGGCTGCTGTGCGTGCTGCGTGATCTGTTTTGATTGTATTGACCACGACGGTGGTGAAATTGGGCACGCTCGGCAAGGACGCCTTGGTCGGATCCATGGCCGGATCTTACTGTTACGGTCTGTCGAGGAGGATCCGCTGGACCACCGCAGGCGATGGCGTAAGCACACACCAGGGAGTGGAGTCTAAGTGGGTCCTTGCCCGGTATCACCAGAGCCCGCCGCAAAGCGGGATGATTTCTGCGGCGGGAGTCCACCAGGTCACTACCACTGGCGGTGCTGCCTGCGGTGGCGTCCAAGGTAAGGCGAGGTACAGAATCTGGCAGTCAGGCTCGTAGTCGGGGACAGGCAAGAAGGTCAGGGCAGGCGCTGGTGATTCGTTAACGTAGACAGGCAGAAGGTCAGGGCGAGGCTGCAAGGAATCGTGTTCGTGTAAACGTAAGCAAAAGGTTCGTACACGGGTAGGCCAAGACAAGCATTCTGAACGCCTTCCAATAGCATGTGCACTAAAGATCGGCAAAGTCCATCTGGGAAGATGCTGGGCTAAAATAGGAGCAGTGCCCGTCCAATGGCCAATTACCGGCGCACTGTTCCCTTTATAAATCTCAGACTGCCGCGCGCGCAGCTACTCCCTAAGGGCGGCGCCGCGCACCGGCCGAGAGACCGAGACGGACGGGCAGGAGCGAGGCCTGGGGTAAGTCACTGGGACCCCGGGCAGCGGATGAGTCGGACCCCGGACCCAGGTGCGTGACGGGGCGCCGCTCGGAGTCGGGGCACGGATGCGCCTGCGACCCGGGACGAGGGTCGCAGGGGCATCCGTGACATACACATATTCTATCTTACGGAGTGCTTTTCCCTATTGAAAACCTTTCTGATAGTTACATACTATGTAAGGCCGAAAAAAGACAAGACATCCATCCAGTTCAGCCTATTTTGCTAAAGTTTTGATCCAGAGAAAGGCAAAAAAAACCCAATGAGGGATTCCCCATTTGAGGGAAAAATTTGTTCCCGACACCATCTCCATTCTGGCAATCGGAAAAATCTCTGGATCAACGACCCCCTCTTTGCGCGGCTCTGGTGAAAACCCGGGACCTACTTAGATTCCCGCTCCTGGCGTGGCTTACACCATCGCTTGCGGTGGTCCAGTGGATCACTTCTATGTCCGGACTCGTTACAGGTAATACCGGCCATGGATCCCGCCAAGTACCGCTACTACCCAGTGTGGAAAAAGGACCTCTCTCGCTGGGGGTGGCCCAGCAGTCTCACCAACTGGCCCAGAAGACGCAACAGCTGATCAATTGACCACCATGATGCAGCAGCTCGTTACCAGTCCAGCAGCAGCCTCCACCTCCTCCCGTGGCTGCCTCTGCTCTGCGACAGCCACTGACAGCTCCGTTGGGACCAAAGCCTTCGTTTGTCGTGACCTGCCAAATTTGACGGCCGACTCCAAGCTCTGGCAAGGATTCCTCACCCCAGTGTCACCATGCCATTTGAGTAATGGGGGACCAATTCCTGTCTGAACGTTCCAAGTGGGCGTTTGTTCAGCCCGTTGTCCGGGAAGGCCCATGCCTGGGCTACACCTCTATGGGACAGGAGCGATCCGGTGACTGCGGACCTGCATGCCTTCCTCTCTGAATTCCGCAGTGACTTCGAGGAGCCAGCATGGGCATCTTCTGCGGAGACGGCACTCTTGAACCTGCGCCAGGGCGAAACCTCAGTCGGAGATTACGCAGTACAGTTTCGCACCCTGGCATCGGAGCTGTCCTGGAATGACGACGAACTGTGCGCCACCTTTAAGAAGGGCCTTTCCAGCAGGGTTAAGGATGCTCTTGCAGCAAGAGATTTTCCATCCTCTTTAAGTGAATTAATCCACCTGGCCACCCGCATAGACGTGCGCTTCGCAGAGAGGCAAGAAGAGCTCCGCCAAGATCGCGACCTGGCGCGACCCCGCCGTCTACCACACCTGGCTCCAGTATTCCAGAGGCCTCAACTGCCGCTTCCTTTACCGTCTGGGGAAGGAGCCCATGCAGGCGGATCAAGTCCACATTTCTGAGCAAGAATTATCCCGTCGGCGTGCAGCGAAGCTGTGTCTGTACTGCGCCAGTCCGGATCATTTTCGGAGGAGCTGTCCGCTTCGCCCCCAACGTCCGGGAAACGCCCGCACCTAGGCCATGTTGGGGAGGCATCCCTAGGTGAGAACTCTTCCTCTCCGCGCCTGACTATGCCGGTGGAGATCAGGACTGACTCGGGACTTGTATTCCAGGCTCCTGCGTTCCTGGACTCCAGTTCCGCCGGGAATTTTATCCACGCCGCCCTTGTATCCCGGTATCAGCTTCCAGTGGTTAGACTGGTTAGACTGGAGGTTAGACTGTGCATTCTTCTCCAAGACCTTCTCCCCTGCGGAGAAAAATTACACCATCGGGGACCGGGAGTTGCTGGCTATCAAGCTAGCCTTAGAAGAGTGGCGTTATCTTCTTGAAGGGGCACGCTATCCTATCCCCATTTACTCCGACCATAAAAATCTTCAATACCCCCAATCAGCCCAACGCCTCAACCCACCTCAAGCCAGGTGGCTCCTCTTCTTCTCAAGCTTCGACTTCCAGATACATTTTCGCCCAGCAGAGAAGAACGTCAGGGCCGATGCACTTTCCCATGTCTCCGTTTTTGTTGGGGGGGGAGGGCTTACCCCACATAAAATTTTTCCCCCGAACGCCTGATCTCTGGGGCCCCCCCTTTGGTTTCCCTTCCAAAAAGGGTGCCTCCGGGGAACATTTAACGTCCGTCCTGCGCCCCGGGAGGAAAATTTTAAAAAGGGGGACACTTTTTCTCTAGGGGCCCTGTCACCCAGGACACGCAAATCGTTCCCCCAAATCCCCCTTTTTTAAATGGGGGCCCCAGAGCTTGATAGGGACTTGTCAGGGCCCGGCCGCGGGCGCCGCTGCCCTTTTTGCAGCCTTTTCCCCTGTCTGCCAGGGCCGCGGGGGCGGGCATCGCGGCCCCACCCCGCGGCCCCCCCCGCCCCCAAACGCCGGCTCGTTTACCTGGCCCCGCCCCCGGGTGAACGGCGCTCCTGTCCGCCCCGGCCCCGTGCGCAATGCGCGCCCCCTATCGCGTTTTTGGGTGTCTAGATTTAAAGGGCCAGTGTCCCGGGTAATTGGCTTATTCCCGGGCGTTTGGCCCCTAAAAAATGTATCCCCCCCGGCCCCTGTTCCCAGATTGTTGGTGTGCCAAAGTGAATTTTTGGAGTCCCTTCAGTCCGTTTTTGTTTTATCCGTGTACCACCCCCTTTTTCCGCCACGTCTCCTGACCTTGCCTGTTTGCCCCCTTTGCCCGGGACCGTTGTCCGCTCTGACCACGAACCTCTGCCGCCTGCCCGACCTTCTCCTTTCCCTGATACACCTTTGGATTACGATTTTTTTAACCCCCGCTGTCCCCCGGCTGCCCCCGGGAAAGGGCAAGTCACTCGGGGGTTAACGACCTGGTAGCCTAAACGCCGCAGAAAATTCCAAACATGCTTTGCCGGGGGGCCGGGTGAAAACCCGGGGGGCTACTTAGTTTCCCGTTCCCTGGCGGGGCCCTTAAAACCCTTTTCCGCTGGCGGGGGTTTCCCGGGGTTTCCACCAAACCTTTCAAGTACAATCGGGCCAGGGTTTTCCCCCAAAGGGAACCTTGCCCGAACCCGGGGGACGTTCCCACGGCCGTCGCCCAGCAGATCGGCATCGCCCAGCCCCGGGGCCATGTTGCAAAACCCCTTGCGGCTCGCCTACCCCCACCTGCGACCGCTGCCGTCTAAACCCACCCCTTTTGCTCCCGCTTTGGCCCCGTCCTGCCCCCGGGGCACCGGGAACCTTCTCTGCATTGCTGCTCCCCCCTCCTATGATGGAGACCCAAAAAGGGTGCAGAGGTTTTCATCACCCAGTGTTTCTAACACATCGAGATCTGGGACTCAATTTCCCCAAGAGGGGTTTAAAGTCCCCCTTCCCTTATTAGCCTCCTAATTTGGGGGAAGCCCCGGGGCCGGGGCCCCACTCCTGTGGGGACCGGGGGAGATCCGCAAAAGGGGGCAAACCCCTTGCAACCTTCCTCCAGGGGGTTTCCCGGGGACTGTTTTTGAGGAACCTGGCGTACCTCCTCAGCTCCCGCAGCATTGCCCCGCCTCCTTCAGGGCGACCCCAAAGTGGGACCCCATTTCCGGGTGCAGTTCCCCAAAAACCCTACCCTGGGAGTTAAAATTTGGAACAATAAAGGTCTTGGGGGCCCAAACTTTCTGGAAAGGGCCCCGGGGACATTTTAAAAGGATGAGCTCGCGGGTCGAGCCTCCCCTTCCTCATTGACGAACTGATTCGGTTAGCACCGGGGTTCGATACCCCTTTTTGGGCCGAAAGACAACGGAGCTCCGCCTCCAACCGGGTCCACCCGACCACCCCGGCTACCTCGCTTAGCTCCGTTTTTCCCAACCCCCTCCACTCCCTCCCCCAACGGTTTTGGGGGACGAACCCATGCAGGGGGAAAAGGGGGCCACCCCTGCCCCCAGGGGGAACGCTCCCCGGACGTCTCAGGCAGTTGGGCTTCTACTGGGGCGGTTCCGGGTCACTTAAATTGGAGACTGTCCTTCCCAACCGGGGAAAAACTCCCGCCCCTTTGGGGGCTCGTAGGAGAGGAAACCCTAGTGTCAGTGGGGGCCTTTTCCCCCGTTGACCATTTGGGTTTCCTTTGGGGAAAACCTCGCCGGCCCCACCCTTCCAGCCCCACCCCCTTTCCCGGGACTCGGGGTCCCCCGGGTAATTTTTTTTTACCCATTCACGGGGTGTCTCATACCCCTTTCCCCGTGACCTTTTTCGGGAAACCCCTTTGTTTCGTGTCCCCGCAGGGGCGAATGCCTAAAGGGGTTCCCCCTTTCGGTTTTCCACTGCCCCCCCATCTTGCAGGTTGGGGCGTTTACATCAAATCAATGAATTTTTTCGTATCCCTCGATCCTCTTCTGAATCCTCCTGGGCTCCCCGGGTTTGCAAAGAGAACGCTCCACCCTAAAAGGGAAAACACAGGCGGATTTTTCGTTTGGAGTCCGGGGCCTGTAAACTCACGATGCCACCGGGGCAGCCCCGCCCGGCCCTTCAGATTGCCTTTTTTTCCCAAAACCCTACAAATTTCTTCCCCGGGTCTCCCTGCTCCTTACCAGGACTTGCGTTGTTTTCTCTAAAAAAGGGCCGAATCCTGCCTCCGCTTTCGGCCATTCGATTGCCCTATTGTTTCCTGCAGCCCAGAAAAAAAAAACTATCCTCCTCGAGGCAAGTTTCCCCCTTTTTCCCCGTCCCGGAGAAAAAAGGCCCAATGATTTAAATAAAACCCAAAGAGAACCTACGCAAAGGCTTCTTTACGCAAGTCATCATCCCCTGGGGGGAGACGGATTTTTCCCTTCGTCGAAAAGAAAAAATGGGGACCCCCCGGCCCTGTATTTTTTAAACCGGGCCCTTTGAACAAAAAAAACTTTCAGAATTGGTACCCCCCTGCCTTTGATTTTCTGAGCTTTTTGTTTCGCCTACGGGGGTGCAAAAATCTTTTCAAAATTTGGGATCCCGGGGGAGCCAACAATCTGATTCGCATTCGAAAGGGGGACAAAGGGAAAACACCCCTTTAACCCCCTGTTTGGCCCCATTTCGAAAAAACTCGTCATGCCTTTTTGGTCTCTGTAACGCTGGCTTTTTTTCCAAAACTTTGTAATGAAATTTTCCGGGGCCCTTCTATCCCGTTTGTTTTAAATTGCCCTATCTGGAAAACAAATTCTCATCTATTCTCCAGACCGGAAAAACCCACCGCACCACGCCCCGCCAGGTGCTCAGACGTCCCGGAGTAAAACCAAAATTTTTTATGCCAAAGCGGAAAATTTCGGGTTTCGAACGCACCTCACTGCCCTTTTTGGGGTACATCGTGTCTGAAAAAGGGCTTCAGTTTGGACCCTGCCAAGCTCCACATCCGGGAAATGGCCCCCGCCCAGGGGGCCCTTTTCGGGCCCTTTCAGCGCTTTGGGCTTTGCCAAAACTATTAAAGGCAAATTTATTCCTCAGTTCCCCCTCTCGGGGGCACCCTTTGGTTGCCCTACCAAGAAAGAGTGCCGACCCCAAATACGGGCCCCCCGAGGCTCAAGAGGCTTTTCAAACTTTCTAAAGCCGAAATTCGCGCCGCCCTGTTCCTTTTCTCCGGACCCCAGCCCCCCTTTTTGTCTTAAAAATTCGACCCCCTCCTCGGGTTGGTGCCGGGCCCCGGGTTCTTCTTCAGAAGCCCTCCTGGGGAAAAATTTGCGAACCCTGTGGGTTCTTCTCCAAAAACCTTCACCCCAGCCGGCGAAAACCTACACCATTGGTACCGGGAACTTCTTGCAAAAAAAAATTTGGGCCCCTAGAAGAAGGGGGTTTCCCCTTGGGGAAAGGGGCCCCTCCACCCCATGAGAAAAACACGGATAAACAAAAACCCTTTCTCAAATCGGGAAATCTGCCCCTTTTTGGGGAATCCGCGACAAACCCCGGGGGTGGTCCCCTTTTTTCCCCTCATTTTAATTTCCTCCTACATTTTCCGACCGGTTTGGAAAAAAACGTCGGGGCAAGCTCTCTCCAAAACCTCGGGGATACGGGGGCTTGGACCAAACCCCTAAACCACTTTAAATTCCCCCGGGAACGGCTTCTTGCTGCTGCTCCTGTAAAACCTTAAAACAGGAAACCCTCCGGGGGGAAAACCTACGTCCGTCCTGCTTTGCGGCTCAAAAAATCCTTTAAAAGGGGACATTCGTCTCAAAAATGCGGGCCCCTCCTGGGGTTCACAAGTCCCCACAAATCATCTCCAGATTTCTACTGGTGGGCCCCCTCCCCAAGCAAGACGTTCGGGAAATTGTCTCTGCCTTTTGCCTTTGTGCTCGTAACAAGGTTTCCCCCGCCTAGGGCCCGCGGGTCAAATTCTGCCCCTCTGTCCTGAGAAACCTTGGCCCCCCTATTTTCTATGGACTTTGTCATGACCTGCCGGCCTCATCCCGGGAAAAACGGTTCCCTTTTTGGGGGGGGGGTTGAAAAGGTTTTTTCCAAAATGGCTCCTTTTTGTGGCCCTGCCCCGGGGTTTTCCCTCGTCACCCCATTTAGCCCACTTTTTCTTCCCCCATATCTTTCGGTTACATGGGGTTCCCCTCGCACATTTACCCCTTTATAGGGGGTCCAGTTTGTGTTCCCCAAAATTTTGGCGGGGTCTGTGTACTCAAATTACGGGTTTCCCGTGGACTTTTCATCGCGTACCACCCTTTAGACCAAGGGCAAAAAGGGGGAGAGGGGTTTAACCCCAAAACTTAGGCACTTATCTGCCCTCATTTTTTTCGCCCCGGGAAGATAATTTGGTTGGGTTTTTTCCCCTGGGGGGAATTCTAATTTCAATTCCCCAGACTGGGGTCCCGCTAAAGCCCGCCCCCTTTTTTTATTGTGTTTTGGGGTTTCATCCCCGCCCCCCCCCTCCCCCCCGCCGGTTTCCGGGGTCACGGTTTTCCCGCGTGGATGCCCAAGTACGAGACCCCCAAAGTCACTCTGGCAGGGGCAAAAACCCTCAGGCCCCGCTTCAGGGTTTCCCCCTCTACTAAAAGGTTTAAAGGCCCATAGGGTTCCCGGAGACCTCCCCCTTATTAAGCCTGGGGATTTGGGGTTTGGGGTATTGTCCCCGATACATTTGTTTTAAGGTTCCCAGTACAAGTTGGGCCCTAAAAAATTTTTGGGGCCCTTTTTTGGGACTGCGTCCCGCTTGAAACCCGGTTTTCCCAAAAAGCTCCGCTTGCCTCCCACTCTGCGTGTCCCGAACGCCTTCCATGTCCCCGCTCCTCCCAAACCGTGGTGCTGAATCGCTTCTCCCGTGGGTCTGTCCCCGCCTTTCCTGTGGCCGGGAAACCCGGGTAAATCTTTTTAGGGCAAGGAAAGGGGGGCACAGAAGACAGTGAGGGGGAAAACGGGTTTTTTCTCAAACAACTGGAAAGGGGGGTTCCCGGGCCCGAGGAAGGGTTTGGTTGGGAAACCCGGGAAAGGGAATCTGTCACCAGATCTCCTGGCTTGGTTAAAAAAAAAGGGGGAGACCTAAAGGGGGGGGGGGGGTTTCATGGCGGCCGCGGGGGCCGTGCCCCACTTGCAAACGCCCCTTTCCCTGTCTGCCCGGGGTTTCGGGGCGGGCCCTCGCGGGCACCCTGGCCACCCTCGTCCCCCCGCCGGTCGGTTAACCCGGCCCCCCTTTCCGGGGAACGGCGTCCCCGTCCGTCCCGGCCGTCGTGCCATGGCGCCCCCTAGCCGCGCGCGCGACCGGGGTGGGCTAGATTTAAAGGGGGCCCGTTTCCCCGGTAATTGGCTTATTGCCGGGCCCCTGGTCCCCCTATAAAGTATTTCCCCCCCCCACCTTTTTGCCCCGATTGTTTGGGTGGCCCAGGTTTAGAGTTTTGGGGTGGCCTTTTGTCCGTAAATTTCTTAACCGGGGTACCAGTCCCCTTTTTGCCCCCCGTCTCCTGACCTTGCCTGTTTGCCCCCGCCCTGACCGCTGTCCCCTCTCTGACCACGGGAAACCCCTGCCGCCCCGCCCCGCCTTCTGCCTGTCCCCCACTACGCCCCTTTTGGGTTACGTTTTGTACCTCGCTGGCCCCCCGGCCCCCCACCGCAAGCAAGTCACTCAGGGGTAACGGACTTGGTAGCCTCACGCCGCGCAAGTCCCCTCCCCTTTTCGCGGGCTCTGGGGAAAACCCGGGGGGTAAATTAATTCCGGGTTCCCCGGGGGTGGCTTAACCAAACCCCAAACTTTCGGGGGTCCAGCGGATCCCCCGAACCCTCCAACCCGACATCAAGGAATGCATGAAGTCCGCGTTACTTGTGCTCGTAAAAAGATCCCCGCCACAAACCCGCCCGGGTTTTCTTTCCCCCTCTGCCCCTCCCTTTTGGGGCCCCCTTTGGGCTCATGTGGGGGATGGATTTCATCATGGGGCTGGCCTCCCTCCTCGGGCAAAAACCCGGGCATCTGGGGGTCGCGGACCTTTTTCGAAGATGCCGGGAAATTTTTCCCGGGTTTCCAGTGCTACCATCTGCCCCCCCGTTGGCCAGCCAATTTTTTCCCCCACAACTTCCGCCTAAAACGGACCACCTCAGCACATTTTCCCAAGGGTTTTGGGGGGGTTTCCCAAAAAGTGGGCGAGGGTTTTGGGGGGGCCCCCTGCTCTCGGTTTGGGAGGGGGAAATCTAGGGTTTTTTCCTCCGCCTACCACCTGCAGACGAAACGGGCCCAAATGGAAAGAATCCCAAACAGATCCTGGGGGGCTATTTTCCCGGGCCCTTTTTCTCGGGTCAAAAGGATGAATTGGGGCCCGCTTATTTTCCCTTTGGGGAAAAGTTTTCCTATAACTCCGGAGTCAGAATCCACTGGTACCTCTCCATTTTTCAAACGGTAGGGCCCGCATCCCCACCCTCCTTACCCCTTGTCTTCACCGTCGGGGGTGCCGGGGAGCAGAACATTTGCCCGAGATTAAAAGTTTCCAAATTTTGGGAAAAAGATGCGCCCGCTCTGCGCATGGTTTCCCACGCCCTGAAGGTTCCCCAAAGGGGGGGGAATGAGGGCCCTCCCCCCGGGGTTTCTCCTGGCCCAAGGTTTGGGTATCGGCCAGATATATCCGGCACAAGTCCCCCTTTGCCCCCAATTGGGGCCCCCGGTTTCGTAGGGCCATTTTAAGTACCAAACCCGGTTGCCCATAAACTCCGGCTTTCCCCCCCACAATGCCCCTATTCCCAACTCCCTTTCCATGCTCCTTGTTTTTAACCCCGGGGGTTCCTGAACCACTTTTCCCAGAGGATCACTTTCCCCCAAACTTCCGAACGGGGGTCCCCCAACCCTCTTCACTGTAAATGAAAACCTAGATATGAAGACCATCAGGGGATGAGGGGGGGAAAGGGGGTTCATTTTCCCGATCGACTGTAAGGAGTTTTTTTGGGCCTGAAGAGAATCTTGGGGGGCCGGAAAGGGCAACACCGGACCCCGGGTTGCTTTTCAGAAATTCCTTTCCCGGCCAGGAAGAAGGGGGGGGGCAAAAGGGGGGGGGTGAGGTTACTGGGGGCGAAAAGGCGCCGGGAGGTCCCCTCGCACCGGTACTCCCCCCGGCCCCCAAATTTCCCCTGCCCCCCACAAACCCCCCCCGCTTTCCCGGCGCGCGCGTCCCCCAGCTCTAGGGGGGCCGCGCCGGCTTGTGAAATTTAAAAAAGGGGCCCGGGCGCCGGGGAATTGGCTAATTGCCGGGCACCGCCTCTTTTTTTTTCCCAGGGGGCTTCCGCCCACTTCCTGCCAAAATTTTTTAGTGCCTTTTCCTATTGAGGGAAAACGGGCCCCGTTGTCTAGTTCTGATCTAACCCTGTACCGGTTTCCATTGCTACCGTTTCCCCAAACCCCGAAAACTCTGCCGTTTCCCTGGGCCGGGCGCCTGTCCCACGATCCACGAACCTTTTGCCGCCTTTCCCGACCTTCTGCCTGTTCCCGACTTTGAGTCTGTCTTACGATTTTGAAAACCCGTATCCCCCGGGTGCCCCACAAGCAAGTCACTCCCGGGTACGACCTGGGAGAACTTCCCCGCCGCAAACCCAAGGCCATCCCGGGGGTTTTTTTGCGGGGGGCTCTGGTGAAAACCGGGGGGCCCACTTAGATTCCCCTCCCGGGCGTGGCTTACACCATCGCTTGCGGTGGGGCCATGGGTCCACTTCTAGTCCGGGGGCCGGGACACTAGAAATGTTTTCCCCAAAACCCTTCTAGATATCCCGCTCACTATAACTTTTTTACATTATTACATCAAAAAAAGTCTCCAGACCCCTTTTCCAGAATTTTCCCCGGGCCTATAACTTTTTCTATTTTTACATCTAGAAAAAGTATCCAGACCCCTCTCCAGAAAACCCCGGGGGGCACTATAACTTGTTATCTTATTACAACTAAAATGTATCCAGGGCCCTTCTCCCGAATCCCTGGGGCACTAAAGAACTTGTTAAAATTAAATTTCATCTAGAAAAGGGATCCCGACCCTTCTCCAGGGAATTTCCGGGTCACTATAACTTGTTATATTAAATTACATCTAAAATGTATCCAGGGCCCTTCTCCAGAAAAACTAGTCAATTTTAAATTGTTATATGATTACATCTAGAAATTTATCCAGACCCTTCTCCAGAATCCTGGTTTACTAAACTTGTTACATTATTACATCTAGAAATGTCTCG
>JAODAL010064891.1:0-18483 GCA_025379985.1 Phyllomedusa bahiana
GGAGTTTGTACAGAGGTTTGGGAAATTTGGGTTTGGGCAGGTGATGAAAAAGTGCATAGTCTAAAATGCTTGTGTGGTTAATTCTGCGGGGACGAGACAGGGAGAAGTCATCATGGTGATCTGGAAGAAATGGAGAAAGGGAACGACTCCCAACAGAGATGTCACCTGGGGAGTCACTAAATTGTATTGTATTTGTCATCACTTATATGCCTGCAGAACCTGTTTTACACTGGAATCTACCCACAAATGGTCACTGTATGGAAAGAATGTTGGTAGTAGTGTAATGGTTGATATTCAGGACCAGTATGGATGTATTATTAAGTCACTATGTGGTGGTGATATGTAGTCATGGTGTGGTGGTATTATTCAGTCACTATGTGGAGGTGATATTTTAGTCATGGTTTTGATGGTATTATTCATTTCACTATGTGGTGGTGTAATGAGGTCAGGTGTGGTGGAATTATTTTGATCTCTGAATAGCGGAAATTATTGATAATATTAGTCTTTGGTGTGGTTAGTAACAGTACGGGGATATTTGCTTCCTTGAAACAGCGGTATTATGTGGTCACTGACCATATATAGAGGTATCATCATACAACAATTGTCTGACAGCTATTTGTATGGATCTTCTGTATATACAATACATATTTTTATATAATTACATATTTACAGACCCTAGTGGCCCACCGCTGTTTTTGTTGGCGCTGGCCCTTCTGGAGGGGCGGGGCATGATTGTTTGGTGGGGCGTGGTTAGAGATGTGTCCTGATATGACGTCATTTGTTTGGGCGTGACCAGAGGCGTGGCTAATGTGTCCCTATTTGCAATCTCTAAATGTTGGGAGGTATGGCGTTATTGGTAATGTTGGTTTTGATATAGTGGATTTGTTTGCTAGCAGTATGATAGTGAGATGTATGGTGAGATATTTGCCCCTTGTATTATCTACATTATCTAACTGCATGTCCTGCTAAATGTCGGAGAGGGGAGGCTCCATCCAAAAGTTTGCTTTGGGGCCCAGGCTTCTCTAGTTACGCCCCTGCGATATTGCCTGCTGTTCATGTCACCCTCTATATACTGTTAAATCAATCCTTTTCCTTGAACATCTTAGATGAAAAAGAAATAATTCTAACAGTTCTACATATGATGATCAGGCAAATGCTCTCAATGTTAGATTCAAACAGGGACAGTTCCCTAATTGGATCTTACATTTGGCTCAAGATAAAGCTGCATCTATTTCTGGAGAAAGTCTTCTCACTCCTAAACCTGTTAAAAAATAAACGTATGTCGACTCCCATAATTTTTTCTACAGGAACTCACAGGAATTCACATCTATTACTCAAATCATTAATAAATATTTACCAGTATTATATTGTGTTTCTGGCTATCAAAAAGTTTTAGAACAAGGTTTTAGATGTGCTTATAAAATAGCCCCCACATTGGGGAATGTTCTTTATACTTCTCTCTTAAAGGGGTTGTCTCATCTCAAAGTTTCATAGGATGCATGAATGCAATATTGCTGCTTGGCTCTGTCACTTCCTGGTCAAGCTGTCTGTAAATAGCATATGAGCTCTGTGTATTCAGACTTCTCTGTTTATCAGTCTAGATTAAATAAATTACCTTCTCTGAGAAGCTGCTGAACTAATGTAAACAGTAGAATAATTAGATCAGATAACACACAAGCTTTCACTCTACTGGCCATGACCTGTGTGTCACTCCCTGCAATCAGATAGAACAAACAGCAGGGTGGGAGATATACACAGGTCGGTCACTTGGGGAACCAGACAGAGCACAGAAGGTGATAAAATCATTTGTAGCTCCTTAACAAAAAAATATGAACAATGCAATATATTTGGAAAACGTCTTCATTTAGTGTTCCCTACATTTTGAAAGCTTTTCTTTGTAGTGAGACAATCCCTTTAACGTCTTTGCAACAAAAAATTCAACCTGGTTAAGTTATTTAGGATATTACAAATGTGCATATATTAGATGTATTTGTTGCAAAGTCCTGAAAGTTGCTACTCACTTTGTTTCTTCTGTAACCTTGAATTATTCCATCAAAAGTTACATAAATTGTAATACGAACTTTGTGGTCTATGTAATTTCGTGTGACATGTGCAAGCTTCAATATGTAAGTAGCACTGCGTGGTGGTTAAAAACCTGAGTATGTCGCCATTTGTCTTATGTTAGATCCTCTGGATTTTCAACATATTTCTGTGGTATCATCTCATTGTATTAATATCGATAGTCATTGTACTGATACGTTATCCGTAGTGGGTGTGGAGAGAGTCACTTTACCAAGAAGGGGAGGAGTATAGCATTTGCTCTCTTCTCTCTGATCTTTTCTCTTTGGTTAGATACAGTATTGTGATATAATCATGTCATATGACTTTTTGTAACATTGTGATTGGTTCTTTTATGTGTTTGAAATCTCTCACTGACGTGTAACAGATGTGCTATGATTAAGGGCACACGTGACATGAAATGCTTAAGCGTCTGATTGTCACTCTGTGACTCTACGCCGACTTTTCATTACAGCCGCTTCTTTTATGGAGGACGCTGGATCGATTCCTGCTTGTTTATATCATATCGTCTCCACAGATCCGTGCAGTCTCTTTATCGGTGAGCTGGATTTACCATTTATCCTCACTGCAGAGAATAATTACACCATTGAGGACCCGGGAGTTGCTGGCCATCAAACTAGCCTTGGAAGAAGCCTACTGGAGGGAGCTCGGCACCCTATCAACATCTATTCCAACCACAAAAATCTCCAGTACCTCCAGACGGCCCAATGTCTCAATCTTCGTCAAACCAGGTAGTACCTCTTCTTCTCACAGTTAAATTTTCTGATACATTTCCTGTCGTGGAAAAAAAAACAAAGCCAAATTTCCTCTCCCGTGCTTCTGACGTAATTGGGGAAGAAGTAGTCTCTAAGCACATTATATCCCCTGAATGGCTGATTTCCGCAGCTCCCGTTAACCTTCAACATATTCCCTCTGGAAGACGCGTGTGCACTCTATCTCGGGAGGGGAAATTCTGAAATAGGACATTGTTTTCTAGGGGCTGGGCACCCGCCCTGTTTAAAAAAACCTTTTAGAATCTCCCGCTTCATTGGTCGCCAATCTGCCAAAAAAAACCAAAAAATTTTGGAATCCTGTACCACCCGTGCCCGTGATAAAACACCTCGCCACAAACCAACGGTTTTTCGCAGCCTCTACTGACCCCCAATGCTCCCTGGTTTCATGTGCGAGGACGTTATCCCGATCTCCGCCCCCCCCTTCGGACACACCATTATTTTTGGGGGGTTTCTGACCGTTTTTTCTAAGATGTCACACTTCGTCCCGTGGCCGTGCTTGCCCTCTGCTCCTCACTGCACACCTTTTTTTTTTTAGCACATCTTCCGTTTTCACAGACTCCCCAGCCATATTGTCTCAGACTGGAGGGGCCAATTTCTCTTGAGGTCCTGGTATGCACTCTACTCCCAACTACAGGTGAAGCTGGATTTTTCCTCGGCCTACTATCTGCAAATAAATGGCCAGGTAGAAAGAGTCAATCAGGCCCTTGGCAACTACTTGCACCACTTCGTCTCAGCACATCAGGATGACTGGTCCAGCCTGCTGCCATGGGCAGAGTTTTCTTAAAACTCTTTGGTGTCTGAGTCTACCGATGCTTCTCCTTTCTATGTCGTTTATGGACAGCATCCCCGTCCACCTCTCACTCTTTCGTTGTCTTCCGAGGTTCCTGCTGTGGGTGCTCTGGTTCGGTATGTGACATCCATTTGGGATCAGACCTACCAGTCTCTGCAACAAGCTTCGGCATAGATGAAGGCTCAAGCGGACAAGAAAAGGAGACCTCCCCCCGACTTTTGCTCTCGGAAAGAAGGTCTAGATGTCAGCCAAATACATATGGGTCAAGATTCCCAGTTATAAACTGGACAAGTGCATCATGGGACCATTCGCATTAATCCAGTGGTCTATAAGCTTCGGCTTCCACCTACTATGTGTGTCCCGAACGCTTTCCATGCCTGGTCCTAAACCTCTGCTCCTAAACCGTTTCTCGAGTCACCGCGCGTGTTGCGTTGCAGGGTGACTCGCACTACCAGCAGACACTCACCTGGTCATGCTTCTGCTTCTCTGCATGCCGCTGTCGGCCGCTGTGTGTGTCCCCGCTTCCTAGGGCGCGCATGCACCAAATCTCTTAGATTTAAAGGGCCATTATAGCTGCAGAGGGTGCGGATGGGCTTTTCTGCACTGAGAGAAGTAAATGATCCTCCCCTCATGGTTTCTATAGCACTGGATAGGCTTTCCAACATCCAGGAAAACTGACTGGTGCCCCATCTCCCAGGGTTTCTGTAAAATGTATGGGTTTTCTTTTTTGGACTATAACAGATTCTTTGGCATGTTTGGATCGGCACTGGATCTACTGCTTTAAAAAAAATGGTCAACGAGGGCTGGTGTCGGGTAACTGTGATCTTGCGAGCTCATAAGTGCGCTCCAGCAGCGGGTGATTAACCCTTCAGCTGCCTCGATGTATTACAGCGCTATAGCTAAGGAAAACACAGAAGAAGGGAGCATAAGCACCTCTCTGGACAGCCCGAGAGGGTAAGAAATACTTCCGGACTGCCTGTGATGTCACCAATGCCCTGCAGTGCATTGTGGGCATTGCCGGACATGGTGAGTGACAGTCGCAATGGAGATCAGTATACAGGAGCAATGCTGTTTACTGATCTCTATTGTATCCCCTATGGGGAAAAGTGAAAAAAAATGTGAAAAAGTAATCAGTAATGTTAATTAACCTGAACAGTGAACGCTGTAAAAAGAAAAAAAAAAAAAAAAAATCACAGCATTGCAATTTTTGTTCATTCTGCAGCACATAAAATGGAATAAAAAGCAACCAAAAACTCATATAAATGCCAAAGTTGTGCCAATTAAAACATCAGTTCTTTCAGCAAAAAGAAAAAAAACCTTACACAGTCCTGTATACTGAAAAATAAAAAAGTTATGGCTATCCAAAGACAACGATGCATAAATATTGTTTTTACACAATAAAAACTTTTTTTTAAAAGCACTTCAACATAAAAAATGAATAAAAAGTGATCAAAGTGTCATAATGGTACCAATAAAAACATTGACTCATCCCACAAAAAACAAGCCCATAATCAGCTCCGAATACAAAAAATATAAGTTATGGCTTTCAGACTATGACGACATAAAAACACATTTTTTTGCGCAATGCATTTCTTTTGTGTAAAGTTAGTAAAACATAAAAAACGATATAAAATTTATATCATTGAAATTGCACTGACCACATAGTAAAGTTATGTTATTTATCCTACATGGCGAACGCTGTAAAAATGAAGCCAAAAAAACCAATGGCAGAACTGCGTTTTCATGGTCCAATACTAAAAAAAAACTATGAACACCTGTATGCCAAAGATGCACAATACACCCCTAGATGAGACCCATGAGGGATGTTAAATCCAAAATGGGATGACTTCTGGAAAATTTCACCTCTTCTGGTATTTTGGGGGTTTTGCTAATGCGACATGGCACCCACCAGAATCTGCATTCCAAAAGCCAAATAGCGCTCCCTCCTTATACGCCCTGCAATTTCGCCAAACAGCAGTTTAACCCCACATATACAGTAGGGTATTGACAAACGTGGAAGAAATTGCGTAACAAACGTTGGGGTGATTTTTTCCAGGATTCCTTGTAAAAATTAAACATTTGCAGCTAAAATTGCAGATTGTTGGAGGAAAATAATTTTTTTCACTTTCCGACCTCACAACTTCCAGGATCTGCTGGTCACATCTTGATTGTGCACACCTCAAGAGATATTGTGGAGAACATGTCTTGTCACCAGAGAGATCTGACACTTTCCAGCAGGGTGACAGAGACTTGAAGATAAAGCCACCGTCCAGGTTCTCTTTGGGTATAGGATAACATGGAACAGTCTCCGGGAGTAACATAGGGTAAACCTGTCCTTGGCAGGAGGAGTAACATAGGGTAAACCTGTCCCTGCCAGGAGGAGTAACATAGGGTAAACCTGTCCCTGCCAGGAGGAGTAACATAGGGTAAACCTGTCCCTGCCAGGAGGAGTAACATAGGGTAAACCTGTCCCTGGCTGGAATATTCAGAGGAAGGTAAAACCCCTATGAGGTGGGCGCCAATTACTCCAAACTAAAAAAAAATCTTCCTAAGGCTCGGTCTACACGCAGTGGACAAAAACCGACCTGAAAACCAAATCCTAAAAACATTCATAAAACTGAGTTTTGTGTCCACTGCCTGTCAAAAAAAATGTCCGATTTTTGACGCGTTTTTTACATGCGTGTTTTGCTTGTCTTCAAAAACCCGGGGTTTTTTAAAGTATGCAGAAAATTTAAGCCATTGGGTATAAACTCCCCCCCTAAAAAAAGGGGAAAGTAAAGGGACATTAAAAGGGAATCATATTTAAAATTTTGTAGGTTTTTGCTTCCCCTTTTCCCCGTTTTAAAAATTTTGGGGGGGGGGTTTTTAGTGGGAAAAAATGAAAATTTAAATTTAAATTTAAAGCCAAAAAAACCGTTTAAAAAAAAACCCCCATATTTTTTAGTGCCCAAAAAACCCGGGAAAAATCAAAGGGTTTTGCCCACAAAAGCAAAACAAACCCTTTTTTTTTAAAAACGGTTTCGAATGGGGACACATTCGGGGAAAAAACCTTTTTTCCTGCAGAAATTTAAAAAGGTAAAACCTGTTTTTTTCACCCACTTAGATGGGGTTTTTAATCTCCTGGGTGGGTTTTTTCATTTTAAAAAAAACGCCCCCAAAAAACCCCCAACAAAAACACCCAAAAAAAAACGTCCCCTTCACTTTCCATAGAAATCTAATAAATAAAAAATTTTTCGCCCGGCTCTGGGGGTGTTTTGCAATAAAAGTTTCAAAAAACAACCCCGTAAATTTTAACGAAAAAGAAAAAAAAAAAACCCCTTTTGTGGGGACAGCGGGGAAAGTTTTTTTACTATAGGTCTATGGGAGACAAACGGGGTTCTTACCCATAGAAATCTTTTGGGGGAAAACGCGGGCCCTTATTTTCTATTGAAGTGAAAGGGAGACCGCGGGCGTTCTTACAAAAAGAAGTTGAAAGGGGGGACAGCGGGAGTTTTACTAAAAGAGTCTATGGGGGGCAGCGGGACGTTTTTACTATAGGTCCCATGGGGGGAAAAGCGGACTTTTTTTTTACTTTTAGATCCAATGGGAGAAGCGGGGCTTCTTACTATAGAGTGTATGGAAAAAAGGGGGAAAGGGACCCGGGGGGGAAAAAGTTCTTTCTATAGAGTGTAATTGGGGGAAGCGGGGGCCTTCTTTATTTGAGTGTAATTGGGGAAACAGCAAAGGACGTTCTTACTGTAAGTTTTATGGGGAAGGGCAGCTGGGCGTTCCCAAAATAAAAGAGCTATGGGAGAAAAGCGGGACGTTCCCTTCTGTAGATGTAAAGGGAAGGGCAGCGGGCGTTTTTTAAATTAAGACTCCCATGGGGGGAAAACACGGGGCCCGGGTTTTTTCTTAGAGTTTTTATGGGAGACAACGGGACGTTCTTTATTTGGTCTATTTGGGAAAAAGCGGGGCGTTTCTTAAATATAGTGGGCCCATGGGGGACACTGGGACCCTTCTTAAATATAAGGGGTTTTATGGGAGGAAAAGGGGACGTTCTTAATAAAGATTTTATTTGACAGCGGGACGTTCTTTACTATTGAGTCCCCATGGGGGGAACCCGCGGGAAAAGTTCTTTTCTAAAAAGATTTTATTTGGGGGGAACCAAAGGGGCGGGAAAAGTTTCTTACTATAGAGTCTATGGGAGACAGCGGAAAGTTCTTTTCTATTGAGTGTTTTGGGAGACAGGGGGGACGTTTCTTACAAAGAGTGTTTTGGGAGACCCGCGGGACCCTTTTTACTTTTAGAGGGGTATGGGGGAAGCAGGACCCCTTTTTAATGTAAAAGTGTATGGGAGGGCAGGGAGGACGTTCCCTTTCTATAGAAATCCCATGGGGAGACAAGGGGGGACTTCTTTCTGGTAGAGTGTAAAGGGAGACAGGGGAAAAGTTTTACTATAGAAAATCTATGGGAAAACAGCGGGACTTTTTTTACTGTTAAAAGTGTTATGGGAGACAGCGGGAAATTCTTTTAAATATAGAGTCCTTTTGGGAGACTGCGGGAAAGTTCTTACTAAAAAGTCCCATTTTGGGGGACCCCCGGGACGTTCCCTTTTTATAGAGTCTAAAGGGGGACAGCGGGGAAAAGTTCTTATTATGGGGTTTTTTTGGGAGACAGCGGGACATACCCTTTTCCCGTGTTTTTTTTAAATTACTTTTTGGGACAAAAAAAATTTACATTTTTTTTCAGAGGAGACAGAGGGCCCACATTTTAGCAATTTTGGGATTAAAAACCCTGGATTTATGTCTCCTTTTCCTGTAAAATTTATAATTTTTTAAAAAAAAAGGATTCCCGGCCCTTTTCCGAAAATTTTTTTGGGGGTAAATCGTTTTACCACAACCCTTGTGACAGCCGGGATCCATAGCTTTACCCCTTTTTAAAAGGTTTAAAAAATGAAAAGGTTTAAACCCTTTCCTTTTTGTAAAAATGTAGAGGGCGTCCCCTTGTCCCGGTTAGACGCCCGGTGCTAAAAGAAACATGAGAGATCTCCCGTATCCCTCCGGTTTACATATCTGTAAACAAGGAAAATTTCATCACCCATTAAACCCCTTTTTTTTTCAAAATTTAGGTTTTTATACCTGTCTTAAAATCCACAAAATTTATTCCTCTTAACCAACTTGGTCCCCCTCCCTTTCCCCCTTTTCCAGCTCAGGCCCGTATTCCCCCTTTTTAAAAATGGGCCCCAAAAAATGTACTTCCCAAAATTCAATGTGTGGGGCCCCAACCCGTGATTTTTAGCAAAAGGTAACCATGTTTTTTTTGTCATCAGTACCTTGGCCTTTTTCCCGAAAAAATCACCCTTAAATTTTATTTTGCCTTAGCAGGGAGCTGCCCCGGCATTGGTCACTAAAATTTTTAGAAACTTGGGCAAAAAAATATGCCCCCAATCTTTAAACGTGGGGCCCAAAGGGGCCCTTTCCCATTATTATACTACTTATTTCTTGACCCGTACATTTTTTTTTTCCTCAGCCCCAAAGGGTTTTACCCCTCCCCCTAGCCAATTTTCTGACATTTGAGCACTTTTTTGTTAATGAAGTTCAGCACAAGGGAACTTAAAGGGGGTTTTTTTTATTTTCCCAAATTTGGCAAACCCTTTTTTGCTGTTTCTTTTAAAAAACAGGCTTGTGGAAAAAAGGGGGGTTTTTCAGCTGTCATTTGGGTCATTGCCCAAGTGTAGGGTTTAATGTGTAAAATTAAAATTTTTTCACTTTTCTCTAATACTTTAAAACCCTGGGCAAATTTTACATTCAGGACTCTGGGGAAAAAAGTTTTCCCCTCTCTCACACACTGATATACCTGCAGAAAATTTTTTTTTATATGGGACCCCGCCCGATCCCGTGGCACCAAAAAATTGTTTTTTAGGGACTGCCAACGGGCAGCCCCGTTTTTTCTCTGTCTGTATGTAAAATTTAAAGTTGGGGGGCCCACCCCCTTTTTTCAGGGAAAATGGGATGTTTTTTTTACGGCTGTGATTCTCGTTTTTGATTTTTGCCCCCAAAAGTGATTTGTTGGGGCTGCCAAAAATCTGTGGGCGCAAAAAATTTTTTCAAGGTTTTTTTTCCCTTTTCCAAATGAGAATGCCCTTTTGGGCTGCCCGATGTTAAAACCGGGGAAATCTTACTTGGGACTGCTTGGGGTTTTTCCTTTTCTTATGTGGGTCCCCCCCGGGGGTTTTCCTCCCCTCTTTATCCATGCCGTTTGGTCCAAATACCTTCGCAGGGACCCAAATTTTCCCCAAAAACCCCAACAGCCAGTTTAAGGGGGCCCTTTTCAACGGGTGTATTTTGGAAAGGGGTAAAAACGCCCCGGGAATTACGCCGTGTGACCGGGGGCGGGAGCGGGGGGAAAAGCAGGGGGCCCCGGGAAAAATTTCGCCGGGCCCCTAACTTTTTAAAATTTCCAAACGGCGCGGAAAACGCCACCCGTTTCCCGGTAATTACTGCCCTTTTTCCCCCCCGCCCGGGGGAGGGGGACTAATCCATGTTTTTCTATGAGGGAAATGTGAAAAAAACCCTAATGAAAGGGGGGCCCCATTTCAGCCCGTAATTTTGGGGCACCTTTTGGGGGGGCGTAATTACCAAAACCCAAAATACGGCCCAAAACCTTTGCCGTGTGGGAAAATAAACCCTTTAAAACATTTGCAGGGCCTCACCCATCCCTTTGGGTTTAAACACCATTTTCCCAAGCCCCACATTTAAAACAGCCCCTTCTCTTTTAAAACCCTAGCACTTTCCTAAATAGTAAAACCCAAAACGTAAAAAGGGTTAGGGTTTTTTTGGGCCCCTCCCTTTTGAAAATATGGGTCTTTGTAGTGAAAAACAACCCCCTTTTTAAAAAAATCGTTTAATTATATGAAAAAATTTAAAACTGGCAGTGGCCCCCTCCTCCCATGGGAGCATGATACAATTTTGGGGGGCAGGGTTTGCGACCTTTTTTCCCTTAAAACAAATTTCCCCCTCCAGTGCAAATTTTTTTTATTGTGGCCATTTCCCGTTATTATACTCACCCGGGGACAAAAAACGATCTATTTTGGATTGGGAAATTTGGGCCACCCGGAAAAACCTTTTGAAAAGGTGAGATAAGTTTGCCCATCCCCAGCCACCATTATTATTGGTCCCCCTGGGAAACCACAAAAAGGAAAAGTTTACCAAAACTCCTCCCCCTCTGGAAAGGGGCCTTTATCCCCTTTCACCAGGAGGCTCTGTACAGCCTTGGGGGATTGGGCCCTTTTGAGTTGCCAAACCTAGTTTGGCCTTAAAAAACTGGGGGTTTTAATTTTTCTATTGCAAACCGCCAATCCCATATTCAGTTTTTCAGCAGAACATTGTTTTTCAAACCCCCACCAAAAACATGGAGGGCCTCATCCAACCACCATCCCGTTTGTACAAGGCCCCGAGCTCCTAGGGGGCCTTCCCCCATTTCCGTAACATTTCAAAACCCAACAAAGGGGTAAGCATAAAGACAATGGTTTTTTTAAAACCGGGGGTTAAATTTTGTTTTGCTATTTTTCATCACCCGTTGGTAAAATTTTACGGTTTCCAGAAAATTTAGTGAGCAATTTCGTATTGGAAAAGGAAAAAAAAAATTTCCCGGAAGGGGTTTTTTTTTTTGGGCCCAAGGGTTTTTAAACAAAAACAGGTGGCCCGGGTACAGCTTTTTTAAAAAAGGGCCCGTCAATCAGGATTTCAACAAAAATTGGGAAAATTTTTAACCTAGGAATTAAATCAAATCAATTATGATAAAATGATAACATATAAGTAAATAAAAAATAAAACTGGTTTTCGGAAATAGTGGGGGTTTCCTATGCCTACAGGTTTTTGCTAAATAAGTAATTACCCAAAAGGGGTTTAAAAACTTACAAAATTCACCTGGGGCTTACATCACCTGTCCAAATAAAAACTTCAACCCAGAGAAACAGGGAACTCCAAAGGGGGCCAACATTTATGGAGCCCTCCTCAAACACCGGGTACAGGGGGCTTCTGAAAACACCCAAAGTTTCTTTGGGTTTTTTAAATGTCTTTTAAAACCCAAAAAAAATGTCCCCGACACAAAACCCATGTAAAATTTTGTTTCCGCTTCGAGCACAGAAGGGTTTTTTTGTTTTTTTCCTCATCCTATGCCAAAGGGGGGGCCACTCCCGAGTCCCAAAATGAGGCCCCATTTTAAAAAACACTCCCTTTAAACCCCGATGATGGGCCCCCCCTTAAATCGAAAAATTTTAAAAACTGAAGTTGCAGTCCCCTTTAGAAACAGACAGAGGTATGCAAACCTGTGTGGGGTTTTTTGCTTTTAGAAAACAAAAAAGGAAATTAAAAAATTACTTAAAAAATACAAGAAAAAGGAGATTAAGACATTGGGAAAAAGTTTACAAAAATTCCAAAAGCATTACAAGAAAGGTTATTTCAAAGATAAAAAAAAAAACCCCCTTTTTCTTTTTCTTTAAAAAAAAAAAAAAATAATAAAATAAAAAAAATTTACACATAAAAACCCAAACTATTTTTAAAGTGTCACAATGGAACTCCAAAAGCCCGAATAAATAATCCCAAGGGGTTAAAACCATTTTACAGGGAACCCAATTGTTAAAATACGGGGTTACCAGAAACCTGTTGTCTTTTCCCAGGGTTTTGGCTTCAGGGAAAAACAAAATTTTAAAAATGTCCCGTTTAAAACCCTAAAGGAACTACAAAAACCCCCCCCGGTTTTAAAAAAATGGGGTAACCCCCCCCAAAAAAGGGGCGAGTCCGACAAGGAAAAACCCAGCCCTAATACAAAAGGAAAGGGCCCCTTTTCACCTTTAGCAAGAGTCAAAAAAAAATGTGGGGTTCCCCCACCCTGTTTCAAACTACTAGAAAATTTTTTTCAGGGGACTGGGGAAAGGGATTTAATTAACCCAAAATAGATCTTCCGTAACAAACAAAAAGGGGCAGATATAAGAAAGGAAAAATCCTCTTTAAATTAAATGGCAATAAACGGGGAACAGAAAGATTAAAAAAAAATAAACATTTTTTCAGCAAATAAAAAAAGTTAAAAATAATTTTTCCCCAAAAAATGAAAAAAATGAAAAACGGCCCAACTTGGGGTACAAGGCAGGAACAAAATGGCAAAAATTTGGGGGAGGGGGAAGGGGGCCCTCTAATTTTCTGGGGGGGGTGGGCCCCCCATTTAAAGGGGTACTGGGGCCCTGCCTTTCTGAAGGTTTGGGTTTAAAAAAGGGGTTTCAGAGCTCTAAAACCCCAATTTTCCCTGAGGGAAATTAATTTGCTCTTTTAAAGTTTTAACCCTGCCTATCAATAAAATTCAAAAATTAAATTTTTTTTTAAACATCCAAATTCAGGCTGCCAAAAACAATAATACCTAGGAAATGGGGTCAAACCCCCTCCTTTTATCTATTGAGGAGAGGTTTGCGGGAACAATTTTTTCCCTCCCAAAATAATTTGGAAAAATTGAAAATTTCCCCCGGACCCCTTTCGTCAAAAAAATTCTTGATTAGTTAAAAAAATTTTGGGTTTTTTTGGGCGTCATTTGGGCTCCTCCCCGGGTCTACTCACAATCACAAAAAAGGGGGGGCGGAAATTTTTAAAAAAATTCTAAAAATTTAAGGGGTTTTCCCTTTTTAAAGTTAAAAGGGAAAAACCATCCCTACCCCCATTTTGGTTGCTTTTTGCTCTGGGCAGTCATGGTTCCAAGCATTTAGGGGGGTTAAGATCTTGAACAGCCTTAATTTTTGTTGGGACCCACGGGTTTTGTGTATGTTGTTTTTAAATTCATATTTCTCTCCCTTTCCCTTCCCTCCTCTTTCCCCCTGTGGGAATTTTATGGGGTAATAGGGACTTACAGTGCCCTAAATTTTTATCAACAACCCTTTTATATCAAAAATGCGATTTTTCATTGTATGCCTTTAAATTCTTTCATAATGATCACACTTTTGGGTAATTTTTTGTAAAATTCCCCACTTTTTTTGATAAAATTTTTTTCCAATTTACTTTTTTGTAACATTTTTTATAATTTTTTTTTTATTTTGGGAAAAAATATTCCCCACATAAAAAGACAAATTTCAGATGGGGCTGGGCAGGGAAAGGGGGAAAAAATGGCTTTTTCGGGGTAAATTAATTTGCGGTTTAAAAAATGTGGGGCCCTACTAAAAAAAAACTTTTTCCTGTATGATTTTTTTTGATGTTTTCAAGATTTTTAATTTTTTCCCAAACAAAAAAAAATTTTTTCCACATTTTCCCGAACTTTAAAAAGGCTTTCTCTCCCGTGTGAAAAATCTTTCCCTGTCTAAACAAGATTTTATTTCATAGTAAAACAATTTTCCCCATTCTGAACAGAAAAAAAACCCTTTTCTCTGTGGGGAGTTCTTTTTTTGTTTTATTTTTGGGCCTTTATTTCAAAGGTTTTAAAACATTTTTTTCCAAAATTTCCCAAAAATGAATATGGGTTCCCCTCCTGTGGAGTTCTTTCCCTGGTTTTTTACAAGACGTGATTTCCCGAGCCAAAAAATTTGCCCACATTCCCTTTACATGAAAATTTGGCCTTTTTCTCCTGTGTGAAATTCCCTTTTATGTTTTTAAACAAGGACTCGATTTCAAAAAAAAAAACATTTTGCCACATTCTGAACATGAAAAAAAACTTCACTCCTGTGTGAGTTTTTTTCATGTCCCATCAAGATTTGATTTCAAAAGCAAAACAAATTTTCCCCAAATTTGAACAAAGAAAAAAGGCCCCTCTCCTGTGTGTGTTCTTTCCCTGTTTCACAAGACTTGATTTATGAAATTTAAAACAATTTTTCACAATCCCCGAACATGAAAAAAAGGCTTTTTCTCCTGTTGGGGTTCCCTTTTAAAGTCTATCAAGATTTTTTATTTCACAGTAAAACATTTGCCACTTTTCCCCACAATGGAAAAAGGCTTTTTTCTCCTGAGTTTGGGGTTTTTTTTATGTTTTAAAAAACAAGAATTTTATTTTTGGGGTAAAAAATTTGCCCACATTCCCAATGGGAAAAGGCTTCTCTTTCCTGTGGTTTAGTTTTTTTTTCCCCGGGTTTTTCAACAAGGGCTTGATTTTAAAAATAAAAACCTTCCCCCCACATTCTGAATGGAAAAAAGGCTTTTTTCTCCCCGGGTGACAAATTTTTTGGAATTTTTCCCATAGCCCTTTTTGAAAATTTTTTTTTGAGGAACAGTCTGATGGTGAAACAAAAATTTCCCGGGGCCCCGCTTAAAAAAAAAGATGACAGAAACTTGGGCGGGAAGGGCTGAGGAAAAATTTTTGGATTTAAAAAGCATGTCCAACCCCTTGGGGTTGAAAAACCAACCCTCAACTTTTTTTAAAAAAAACGGCCACTTTTATATGTCCGTCTTTAAGCCCCCTGGTACAGTCACCTTTTCAATGGGAAAAACAAAATTTTATTATTTTTGATAAAAAATAACCTTGGAAAATTTATACTGAAAAATTTTTTTAAAATTTTCTTTCTTAAGAAGATGGTTTATAAAAAATTGCAGAGCAAGGCCAGGGGGGTTTTGGGGGAAAAAAAGATTACCCCTGGAACAAATTTTTCCTCTCTGAGCAAAAGGGCCAAATAATTGGGGATGTTCAGCCATGGGGGGTTCTTTTTGGGGAGTTTTACATTTCTGTGTTTTAGTGCAGCACCTAAAAACTGGGTGAAGTAAAACGGCCTTTTTTTTTCACCCCTTTATCCGTAAAATTTCCAAAAGGGGGAAATTTAACGAAGGGGGCCGATGACCCAGTGATTTTTAGGTGGGTTTTCGGCTCAAACACTCCTGATTGCTACAGGTTTTTTCCAGCACAAAAGCATTTTTTTTGAGGGGGGAGGGGCCCGGAAAGGTCCCTGTAAAGAAGCAGTCAGGGCCCGTTACAATTTTTCGATTTGTTCTCCCGGCCCGTGACTTTTTCCCAATTGGGGTTCCCGGGTGGGTGAGTTTTCTATTCTCTCACTGCTGTCCAGCACTTTAAGCCCTTTTAAACCCCCACTCAGGAAATTGGGCCCCGGTTTCTTGGTTCATCAATGGCCCCTTTTTTAAGGCAGCTTCCCTTCCCCGCGTCTGGGGCCAGAAATTTTGTGTGTGGGACAAGGTTTTGGGGTTTTTCCTTTGCTCTTCCCTCACTGTGTACCGGTTTATTTTTGTTACTTTTTTTCCCGTAAAATGGGGGGACCTCTTCTATTTTTCTTCCTTTGGGGTGGGGCAGGTATAAGAGAATCTTAAACAAGGGTCTAAATTTTGGGCATAACCAAAGTGTTTTTTTTTTTTTTGCATACCCTGAAGGGCCCGATGGGGAAATCCCCCAAAAACACAAAAACACCCAATGTTCCGTAGGGTTTAAAGGGTTTAAAAAAAAACTTTTTATGAAGATTCATATGGCCCGGGAAGGTTTTATATCCAGCAACCCGTGGCTTTTAATCGTAAATTTAAAATTTGGGGCCCGGAAAAATTTTTTTTCAGGCCCCCAAATTTTTTTTTTAAACCCCAAAAAGATCTTTGAAAAAATAAATAAAACAAAGGGTCTCAGTAACACACCCGTGAAAAGCCAAAAAACCAGAAAAGCTCCCTATAAAAACCCCGTATAGAGGGCCATGAAAATTAAATTTAGGGCCCCCATACAAATGGGGGTGGTCCAGAGCCCCCCCGGGGTTTAGGAAAAGATTAAATGCTGTAAGTTTTTTTTGGAAAAAGAAGGGGGAAGGGTTTTTATGGGTAAAGGTCCCGGGGAAAAGGGGTTGTCAGCCTTTTTTTGTTTTTTAATAATTATTATGGAAAAAAATGTGCAGAGAAGGGGGGTGAATTTAATTTTAGCTTTAAACATTGGCTAAAAAAAGGGTTTTTTTTTCTGACAGGGGTTTCCAAAAATAGGCCCCCCTTTTAAATTTTTTATTAGGCTATGGCAGAGGGCCTCCTTTTTGTATATTGGGTTTTTAAAAAACCCCGCTACCAGAGAAAGCACTAAGGCTTGAAAGGCTTTAAGGACAGAGGAACACTTTTTGTACAGGGCCCTACTTCCCCAAATTTTTTGAGAAATTTCAAAGGGGGACAAAATCAGTCCCAAAAGGGCCTTTAACCACAACCCAAAAAAACCAAAGGAAAATCCCCTAGAGATGGGGGGAATCGGGTTCAACGAAGGTTGGAATTTTTTAAGGGAATTTTTAGGAAAAAATTCGGGTTTGGAAAAGAAATCGAATTTTTTTGGGGATTTTTTAGGGTTTGAACGAAGCGGGGCTTTTTGATTTGATAAAAAGGTTTGCGAGCAAAATGGCGTTTTTCATGGGGGGAAAGGGACTCTGGGAGGAAAAGAAGGGCATTTGCCTGCAAGGGCATGTCAGAGATGAAACCAATTTAGAGAGACCGGGGGAAATTTTTGACGTCAAACCACCCCTTTTAATGGTCCCCCGGGGGCGACCTTTGGGGGCTTTAAACCGCTTCACTGGGAAATGAACAAAGGGGAAAGGGGCTTTACACGGGGTGATTTTTTCTGAAGAACTGATTTTTTTTTCAGGGATTTTTTTGGTGTTCCCCCAGCTTGTCTCAGAAAACTGTTTCCCTTTTTGTTTTATTTTGATTTTTTGGTTTAAATTGGGATCTGAAAATCCAGTGGGGGGGTCCCCTTCAGCTTCATTTTACAATTTTTTTTCTCATTAAAAAGGGTTTAAAATTAAAAGAAGCAAAACCAAAAGTACAATCCTCTTTATAAAAATATCATCAAAAAAAACCTCTGCATTTTTACCAAACCCAAAAATTTTTATACACCCCTGAGGGAAATTTAAAACAAACCAAATCTTTATTAAGCTGATCCCTCCTCCAGAAAAACATCATTTTTCTTTAAAACCCCAAAAACGTGGGAAATTTTTTCCCCAAAAATCTGGGGTTGCTTCCGGGCGAAAATGGGTTATCAAGGGGATGTTCCCCTAGTTGAAAGGGGTTTGCCATATTCTGCTCTGTTGTGTTGGGGGATAGTTGGGCCCCCTTTTGGAGGAAATTTGGGTTTTTAACCTTACTGACATGTATTCCCAAACAAAATTTAAAAAAAACATTAAAACTTCCGTCGACCCTTAACCGTTAAAAAAGATTTTTAAAATACTCCTGAGTTCCTGGATCCAGAGGGAAAAATAAAGGGGATCCCCCAAATTTACACAGAAAGGAAAAAGCTGGGGTTTGCCCATCACTGCTAAAGGGGGACCATCAATTCCTAAAAACCTTTAGCCCCTCTCCCCAGCAGGGGGGGGGCCGTTTTCTATGTGGGGTTAAGGGCCCTTTGGGCCCTAGTCCGCCGGGGTTGTGAAATCAGGGCCCGCTCGACCAAATGTTTGGGCCCTAAATTTATATGGACTGGTTAAGATCGGCCCTTTTTTCTTCCATAAAGCTGGATTGGGGAGAGCTCGGTTAACCAAAGCCGTTATGGGGGGTCTCCCTCGACCTCCCCAGTCGCGGGGGGTTTAGCGCCCTAGCTGCACTGAGGGAAAAAAAAGGGTGAGAATTGGCCCCCAAACGTGCGGGGGAAAAAGGGGTAATTTGGCAAAAAGCACCACTGCGGGGGGCAAAAATGAAGCTTTTAAACCCCTTTGGAAAAGGGGCCCTTTTGATCCTTTGCCCCCTCAGCCCAAAATATCCGCACTGCTGGGGGATTTTCCCCCCGATGTTTGGGGCATTCCCCCTCAGCCTTCCCAATTCCCCCCCCCGCAGGTTCTTAGGCCCCTGAGGAAAAAAAGTAGTCCCAAACAACGACGGCAAAACCCCCTTTAAACCCGGGGCGTTTTGGACCCTTTTAAATTTTTGCTCTTGTATTTCA
>JAODAL010064892.1:0-18482 GCA_025379985.1 Phyllomedusa bahiana
CTAACTTGAGCAGGCAGGGTCGACACAAATTGTGTATTTCTGATGTGTAAGCACCCCGGTAAAGTGAAAATGTGCGGCCCCCTTACTCTGAGTGACAGCAAGCCCGTGAATCCACTGGGGGGCTGTACAAAAATGTAAATGAGCTTCAGCTAGTGAAATGAAGGGAGGGGGGTTCCGGAGGGATTCGACCACCCCCTGGATATCAGTGTAAACAAAAACAAAAAGATAAGGAATACTGTGAAACAAGACAGCTTTGTAATGAATCCAAATGAAAAAGTTGTTTTTTTTCACGTCCCTTTTTCCCCCAAAGCCCCATTTAATGAAATGATAAAACCCCTTTAACTTGCTATGGTTCTTATCTAAGGGACCCGTATGGATCAGGGGGCTTGGAGGCAAAGGATGTATTTTCCGAAAAAAAGTGTTCGCAGAAATATACCCTACATTTGGAGTGGCATTTAAGAATGGGATTTTATAAGGAACAGTGCATATTTTGGGAAGTGCAGAGTTTGGTTAATTTAAAAAAAAAAACATATTTCCTCAGGGCCTAAGGATCTCTCGACCCCCTCAATTCGTAATAGAATCTGCATTTACGGCAAAGTGGGAGCAGGAAGAACTTCCGCTCGTTCGTTTATGCAAATTGATAGAAGGAGTTTAAAACGGAAATCCCAATTCGGGTTTCCAATACTTTATTGCAAAATCACATTATGCGGCATAGGGGGACCAGACGGGTGGTTCAAAACGCCAACAATTGTTTCGCGCGATCCCCCGCTTCTTGGGAAACAGGAGGTGACGCAAAGCGCCTTAAAAACCTCCCCCAGCCGTGTCATCCTCATATAAGGGATTTCAAAACAAAACAATGTAAAAAACAACAACAATAGTTATAAAACATATATTACAAAAGATACAAAATTAATCATAAAAAACGGGGGACAGTCATTCTTATCATTAGATCGCCAATATCACCTAACGCTTCGGCTGTGCGCAGCGGTTATCCACCTGCCAGGCTGTTCACATCTGAGAGAAGTCGAGTATGGCGATCGACTTCCATTCCCTGATTTCATGATTCTTTGTAAACCTGTCAAATGAAGATTTGTAGTAAATAACATCATTAATGGACCTACTGAGATTGGAGTGTTTTGTTAAGAACCTAGTGTGCTCTCACCTTCTTTAGTTCCTCACAGAAAATAGATTTCCCTAATTCCCTATTAGAATAAAGGGCGGATCGTTTTTCCCCACTATTTAAAACCGGACCACCGAACAGCGCGCACGCATAGAATCATAAACCTACAAAATTTTGAGCGAACATGTTCTCAAATCATTGACTACAAATCAGCTGAGCCATCTCTCAAAAAACTCTGTCCTGTTTTTCCCATCTTATTGTCTCAGAATTGATCAACTCCCACATCTATTGATTAACCTTTAGGGTGCTCTGTCCCTTAACCAATGGACTATCAGGTTCACACGGGGTAATTTAGCCCCGTACTTAACCTCGTCGTCTTAGTTGCGACACCTCTACTGAATAGGTGATGAAGGGTTTTCAAATGTGTCTTTTTGCGGTTAGTATCCTATCATTATACTGGAGTATTTTTCATTGCCAATTTTTTTAATTTCTTTATGGCTGTTTTTTTAATCACAACAACATGTAAGCCTGATACTGAAATGACAACCACAGATCTGTTCTATTGCCCTTTCTTGGACGCTGGCTTTTTTTATATAGGAGTTGTAATCATATTTCCTCGATTCTTGGATTTAATCGTCTGCTAGGTAAACGCCGTTTAGAGATGGAATAGACTCTTCAATCAATCAGCCCCTATCCTCTCCTATCTCTTCACTAAATCTAGAGACGTTTTAGAAAATACTCACAGTAACTTCTCATGCTGTTTTATTGCGGTCTAAGGTTCTCTTAAAAAAACCATATGGGCAAGAACTATGTACATGTTCTAGAGATGAAAAATTTTTATACATGTAACGAGTCTCAGGTTGGTTGATGTTGGGGTATTCATTTTTACCGATACACTGTTTTGTTATTATTTGTTATCGGAGCATTTTCAAAATTTCCTCTAAAATCGCGAAGCGCGCGCGCGACTACTACTGACGTTAAATTCTCCAAAGGAAAAGGAAATATCCATGTTCACCCATAGCAGTAAATTGTACCAATAAATCTCTGGAAATTGTGCCTACAGTGCCCCAATCCATTCAACCACATATGCACTTGCGTCAATATAAACGAGAACCGTTTACAGTGTGCTATATTATTTCAAAAAAAATGGGTCTTCACATTATAAAATATAGTTTTCCTCCCAATTGTATTGGCCAAAACAAATTCGCAAAGGGCCGGCGCTTACCTGGGGTTACCCATGGCGTTCCTGTCTTTTTCTGTTGCATACCATACCTCATTAAAATACAAACCCATTTATGACTGCTACGAATAAATTTAAAGGCCTCAGATGATAAATCCAGTGTGTGCTAGAGACTATTCACGAAATTGTGGGTCGCTCCACTAATAGAAAGACCTCAATATTATAAAAGCAATCAGAACAACAACCATCCTTAATTTAAAATGTTCGAATATTGAGTGATATGGACACACTACAGCAATTGTAGGCAGACTTAAAATCACAGGGACACTGAAAGTGCTATTTCAAGATTATTGAACAATGTTTTGTATCCAAATAAACGAGGGAGTACTCCATAAGGATAAGTCTCAAAACCCAATCAATAATTGTGATTATAATGTTCAGGTGATCAATCCTTTTGCCACCACGATTTGGACGACCAGGTGGGTTTGCTGTTCAACGAGTGTCAAGATTTCTGGGGCAAAAAATACCAATTGTTGTTTGATGGCTTAGGAGAAAACAATTTTATCTGTCTAGATTGTTTTTAGAAAAAAAAAACCTCAATGTGTTGATACCTTTAGACAATTAGTATGATGCAGTAAACCATTACTTAAAAAAGCACGATCGTATCTTCCTTGTAACTCTGATTCAAGAGGTATGTTTAAACGCGACTCAAGAATGTACGTAAGTAAATAATCCTCACCCTGCAAGTAACTGGTCCTGGGGAGTTCTGGCATGGGGGGGCAGGGGAGGTCGTGTATTAGGTGGGGCCCCCTTGTCAGCGGGCATCAACCTACCTCTCTAATTGCTTTAATAACTTCTTATAATGCTTTGTATATATCTTTCAGTAGGGTAAGATGGTCGAACAACACAGTGATAAATTAATGCCTTCTAAACACCGCAAAACAGTCTCTATTATGAAAATGTACAATGGCCTTGGAGAGCGATTTCCCGGGGTGAACAATGGGGGGAAAAAAAAAGTACTAATTCCTTATACCTTCCCACAAACTCGTTTCAACATTATCTGTGAGGACTCACTCATATCATATAAGGGATCCGATTATGCCAATACGAATCCAATAAATCAAAAAAGAACCTTGAACGATCTTGTAAAAGAGATTATTGTCTGCCAACACAGAAACCTCAAAAATACACTAATTTATTGGTACTTTTTGTTCACCTCCATAAACATACTTGGTCATTCATTTTGATTGTCTATCTTTTCTTAAAGATCTTTTAATAAAGGGTTTTGTTTTTCCTTTATTAGATTGATAATTGCCAGTACAATCTTGGCAATTGCGCCAATAAACCAAAGCCTTATCCGCTATACAGAAAATTAGACCTTTTATAGTAAAGATATAGTTGAGCCAAAATTCATGTAATTGTAGTTTTTGACTATGATTCGTAACCATTAGTTGTTATTCACATCACTAGCATACCCCTGAATTCCTTGTAAGAGTAGGGCCTTGGTAGGGTCAAGACCGTCCCTTACAATCTCCAAGATAGACGTGTTTTCACTCTTGGACCACCCCCCTTCCTCGTTGGAGGTATGGTTTTTTTTCTTCCTTAGGCGCCGTCCCTCCTCGGCGTAATCCTGCTCGCCTAAAGTGGCCTGGAGATTGGAGAAACCCACCTAATGGCAACCCATCGAGATTTAGAGAGGATCACATGGTCCATTCCTCCCCCACCACCAATAACCACACCCCCACACACATATCCACTCCTCTGTTGGTTCGGAGGTTCTGAGCCAGAGTCTGTTGTTCCATTTAATACAGTCGCGAGCGCTATTTTTTTTCTCCTTTCTTCTTTTTACTAATAGGGATCTAAACGTCTTTTGATTTGGTTGTGATTGATCTCTCCAGTTGAAACTAACCTTGCAGCTCTAAAAGTCATACTCTAGTGGCCACAGGAATGAATTTTATCCCTTTATATCGATCTTTATTATTCATTTAGTACGGACCAAAACGTATCTCTAATTTGCGCAAAGGAACCCATATCTCCATTTGTTGTTTCTAGACAGATCTTACTCTGCAAATTAGGACTTAGGGCCAATTGGAAAATCTTTTTGAAAAACTTTGGATCTCATAGGTCCAACTGTGATTTTTTTTCCAGGACAATTTGGTTATAAAATTCAGGGAAGTTCAATATTGAGCTTCTTTCCATTTATATCTCAGAATTGCACATCTCCAGCCAATATTGTGCAATCTTCTTTCTATTATATTCTAAACCATCTCGTTGATCTTTTATCTATTCCACAGTATGACATGCAACTTATTACAGGTACCAAAATAAAAAAAAGAAGGCGTACTTCTTTTTTCCGTCCCAAATTGCGAAACACACGATGTATCAAATGAAACGGTTACTTAAAAGGACTTGACCGTCATTACGTTGATCAAGAGAGAGAGTCAAGGTCTTAAGGATACCCGTTCATTTTGAACATCGTTTTTCTCAATTTCACGGAAAAAGATATGTACTTCTTTTTGACTGTAATACTTGCAAGTCATATGTTGTTATGTAAACGACACCGAGAGGTTTAGAGAATATATCGAAGAGATTGCACAAAGGTGAAGTAGAAATTGAGATAATAGGAAAGAAGCTCATATTGTAACATTCCTACCTAATTTTACCAAAATTTCCCTGTCAAAAATTCACAGTTTGGACTATGAACAAGAAGAGGACAAGGTCTATAGAGTAACGCCTTCATTGTATACAACGGGTTTTCAAATTTGGCGGAGTAAATGAAGTAGGCCGACATTTTTTGCGGACCTGTAATACGTTGCAGCGATTATGATGAAAATGTAAAGTCACTCGAGACAGTAGTTTGGCGAGTGAATATATAAAGAATTGCACAGCAATATGGTTGGAGTATTTAGAATTTTGAGAATAAATGGAACAGAATTGCTCATATAGTTACATCCCTTAATTTAAACCAAAATTGTCCCTGAATAAATCACAGTTGACTAGAACAGAGGTTTCGAAAAAGATTCTTTACAATTGGCTAAAGTACTGAATCTCGCAGAAAAAAGACTTGTATGTCTAACACAATGGAAAGGTGATTTAGCGCAAAAAATTAAGATACTTGTTTTCTGGTCCCTATACAAAATCCAAAATAAAAGAAATCGTTATAAGGGATAAATTCATTTCGAGACAAAGTTTGGACCTTTCTGATCAGACAAGGGTTTCAAATGGGAGAGAATTCAATCCACAGACCAAACAAAAGATGCGTTTAGATCCTTTAGAATAATAAGAATCAAGAAAAAGTGGAGCTGATTACTGGACAATCAGACTCGTTGTCGCCTCCGACTGCCTAGTCCAACAGAGGACATTGTTGAATGGGACAATGAACATCTACTAAATTCTATCTTGGTAGCATAAATAAGAGATGTTCTCCCATCTCGCCAAGCCTTTAGCAGCGGATACGCCGATGAGGGCGGCAAGAAGAAAAAACCATATAATCTCCGACGGAATGGATGGGGTCCACTGAGGAAACACGGTGCTTCTTGGAGATAGTATGGACGTGTGACCCGTCTTAGAGCTCTACAAGTGTATACAGGGGAGTTATTGGCGAAGAGGTGAATACCACTAATTTAACTTATATCTGTCCAAAAACAATCGAATGCTGCAACAAATAACTCTTATAACTATCAAATAGTTTCTAAGATTTTTGTTTTCTGTATAGCGGATAATCTTTGTTTGGATTGATTGGACACATTTAGATTGGAATATAACCATGTCAGAAATCTCTAAGAAAACTAAATTTCTGTTAAAGATCTTTTAAGAATAGACATGAAAATGTATGACCGTTGGATATATTAAAGGAGGTGAACAAAGTTACAATAAATTTAGATTTTTGCTTCGCCTGTGTTTGAAGACCAATAGTCCTGCGTTGTTTACAGAGAAATAGAATTTCTGTCATGAGTTACTAATAATTTGTTGGATTCTCATTGATCATTGGATTCCTAAATAAATGATGAAACCATCAACTTAAGTTCCTGAACAGGTTTATGTGGTAGGAAAGGAGTATAATAGAGAGAATACATTTTTTATTTCTTTTATATTAATATACGATGGTATTTTTTTTTTCTTCTTCTTTTTTTATTTAATTTTTTTATTTTCTTTTCTTTGCCCTCCCTTCGTGTCAACCATGCACTGATAGGGGGCTCAGCTTTGTTCAATTTCAATAGGAGCTTGTTTGCAGGATTGTGAAGAGCATTAGAATTAATTGTTTTCCTGAGTTGTTATGCATAATCCTTACCTCTGAGAAGAATTAAAAGCATTAATAAGAGCTTAAAGCAAAATCTGAGAAGGTTATGTGGAAATTTTTCCCGCTTGACAAGGGGGTAATCATCGTGCCTCATGGATCGGAGTTACGTATGGGGTGGGCTAGCGTCAACTGAGATGCCTGGTTAAAACCTTATGAACGTTACAGGGAATCTCGACGTGCATTTATATGAATGGTTTCACGATCTAACCCCCACAATTGTCAAAGGTAAAACCATGTTGGTTTTTTTCTAACTCAAGCAAAGTGAAATTGTTTCCTAACCTGAGAGCCATCAATAACCAAATTTAGGTAATTTTTGCCCAAAAATCCATAAAATCGTTGACGCAACCACTCTTTGGTCGTTAAGCCAATCGTTGGCTGGCGAGGATCCTATCCTAATCTAACCAGTTATCTCAATTATTGGAGTGGGTATTTGAGACCTTATCCTATTGATTACCTTCCCTCCGTTTTCTTTCTGGATTACAAAGACATTATTGTTGCTAAATTTTGAATAGCCTATTCAGTGTTCCCCTAATTTTTAGGAGCGCTTAGCTACAAGATTAGATGTAGTTAGTCTTAACAACTAAAATTCGACCCATAATGATGTGTTTGAGTTGCTATAGGAAGGTCGATTTTTAAGGCTTAGGACAAATCGTGATAGGTCAGTCAAACTAAATTTATCATTCGAGGCATTTTAAACATTATTATTTTTTGAGTCCATAATTCGTTGTCATTTAAATGAGGAATAGGTATACATACATATAAGACGAACCGCTCCTTTGGTTACCATACCGGTAGCGCCGCACCTTAGCGAATTTGTTTTTGCATATATGAGAGGTCAAACATATAAGAAAATGTAGAAGTAACACTCATTTTTATTGAATATATAGCTACACTGGTACTCATTTTTTATAGAACGACAACAAAGGGTGGAATGGATGTTTGGGCGACAGATTGCACAATTTCAGGAGTTTTGATTGTGTACATTAACATCTTCAATGAAGTGTGACCATGGAATAATTATCCTTAATACCACTCTTTGGAGAAAATAGTCAGTAGATGTTTTTGGATAACAGAGAATTTAGATGACAATGATGAACAAATAATAACGAAAAGCAAGTTATCGAAATACCAACATCAACAATGCGGTGTAACTTGTTTGTTACATTATGTAAATGTTTTCATCCAAAACATGATATCATATTCCATGCCAAAAGGTCAATTTTTGAGACTATAGCACGCTAATTAACATGAATTACAGTGTAGTGTTTCCTTAAAACAGTCACTAGATTTAGTGAAGAAGATTGAGATAGTAAGGGGCTATGATGAAGATATTTCCTAAGGCTTATACTCTAAGCGTATTAACAAGGATTCAGATAAACTCCTATAATATAAAAGTCCAGTGCAAGGAAAAGGGCAATGAAAACAGATTCTGTAGTTTGTCATTATCAGAATATAGTACATGTTTCAGATGTTAATGATACAAAGCCAATAATAAAAAATAATTGTGCATATACTCAGTAAGAGTTGATATCTAAAGCAAAAACAACATTTGAACACCTATCATCACCTTTTGTAGTGTTCCAATCTAAGGACGAGTTTAGAGACGGGCAAAATTAACCCCATTGTGTGAACAAGTCCCAACATTGGTTAAGGGACAGACCACCTAAAGGTGAATCATAGATGTGGGAGTGGCTCATATCTGTTTAAATATGAGAATGAAAATCAGAGGAGTTGTTGTAGAAAGGTGCTGCAGTGACACATAAAGTCAATGATTTTGAGTATAAAGCAATGACTGCGCTCAAATTTTGTGTTTATGTTTCTACTGGTGCGAGAGTCATGTGACACGAGTTTTATATGGAAAACGTATCCGCCCTTTATTTAAAATGGTTTTAGGAACATCTTAATATACCTGTTGAGAACAAAAGAAGGAGCACCCTAAGGTTCCTTATCACATCTCATGAGGCCATAATTGATTGAACGAACATACTACAATTCATTTGCAAGTTTAAAGAGAATCATGACATCAGGGTAATGGAGTTACGATCACCATTACTCGACTTCTCAATTGTGAACGCAGTGGATACTGCTGCACAAGAAGCGTTAGGTTATATTGGACTTCATGAAATAAATGACACTGTGCCGTCGTTTTATGATCTTAATAGTTGTATCGTTTGGAATATTGTTTTTGATAACTATTGTGTTGATGGGTGTATTACATTGTGTTTGTTTGAAACTGCCGGTATATATGATGACACGCTGTGGTGGAGGTTCTTAAGGCGGCTGTTGCGTCACCTCCTGTGATATGCCCAGAGGCAAAGCGCGGGATCGCGCGATAACAATTGTGTATGGCGTTTTGTAAAACCACCCGACTTGGTCCGTCCTATGGCCGCAAAAGTGTGATTTTGCAATATCAGTATTGGAAACCGTGTAATTTGTGAGTGCCGCGTTTACTCCTTCTAACTGCTGCATCGTGGACTTTATCTTTTCATATAGCTGAGCACTCACCGGGTACCTTTATGACATGAACGAGGTTTCGCATATCTGAAAGTGATCGCTGTGGACCCATGTTGTTGTAGGCTGAATACAATATAAGCCTGCAAAAAGGACGTTTAATAACCCCTTGTGCCCGAATTATTGTTATACTCAAGTGAAATGATTATGCAATTACTTTTTTGAGTAAGGAAAGTTATTTTGGAAGAGTTATAATAAAAAATTTAAGATCAGATAGAGATTATTTAAAAAAAAATTTTCTGGGTGATACAAGAATCTTTAATGAAACTTAAAGAAAACTTAGTTCCAGACGATTGAAGGGATTGAGAGATTGGTCTAATGATCAATTAAAAGTAGAGAAAACATAAACATTCCTTAGGGGACTTAAATGATTTTTTCCTGATCAACAAAAGATAAATTCCGACTGTAGGGAAAAAAACTGTACAGCAGAGATTACAACCACAGATCTCTCATTCAAGCAAGAGACAATTTGTCCATATCTAGATATGACTCTTTATAATAGAAATACCGAGATTCTCATGGAAAAACGAATGACGGGATAGAGGTTAAGGAAGGTTTGACAGCGTTCAATAAGTTTGTTTATAGACCAAAGATATCCTACCAAGCTAAGAATAAGAACCCCACAGATTAACTTACGAGATGGAAACATAGAGTTTATCGTCAATGAAGAATTTGTGGTATGTTCACCCAAGTGATTATAATTAAATTCCTGCCACGTGAGAAAATAGGTCTTTTTATTTGAACTTGAATGATTGGTTAGTATCAAATTATTAAGGAAAGAGCTCATCCCTTTTGAGTTGCGATAACTATAAGTTTAGGTAGCTGTTCTCTTTGCTCGAAAAGTACCTACATCATTTTTGTCTTCGCAATGTCTTCGCTCATTTTGAAAAAAATTTTTTGCACTAAGAATCATAAAGCAAAAGTTATTGAACTAGTGATAATTACCCATGACATTGGTATGGAGAGAGACTGTTCTAGTCTTCTTTAAGTATGGTGTAGTCAGCTCTGTGACTCCAAAACGAAACAAAGATTTCTGGGTATAAGGGTCCTGGTTTACGAATTTTGACAGAATAAGAGTACTAAAATGACCCCGACAAGAAGTTAATCTCATGTTAGATATTTTTTTAGAGTTGTTTTCTTAAAGATCTTTAACATGATTAAAGGGTTGAGTTTAATAATTTCTCAAGGGCTGATGAATCGAAGCATTCGCTTGAGTTATCTGACGCGGTGAGGCGCAAGGATGGATTCATTCTGTTTATGTATCAAGCCAATCAATCAAGGATGAAAAGCCATTATCCTCATGGACAACCTATAAGATCCAATATCGGTCTATGTGTCCGGTGCACTACTTTTAGTTGATACGGGGTCATTGTTATGAGGATTTTTTTAACAAACTGATCCGACAAAATGTACTATAGTGCTGAATTATAAAACAATTACTGCTTGAAGGCAAAGAGTAAATGAGTGAGATCTGATAGACTCTATATATCTCAATTTTTTCTTACTCTTAGAGTTCCTAAGGATTTTACTTTCATTTTGTGGTGACGTGTCTACAGACTCCCTTCTTCCCCAAAAGATTACATTACGAGAAGGGGTACACACACCGCGTAAAAAGATGGGGACGTTCCCCATATTTGTCAGGCTGTAGGGCATTAGGGCCAGAAGATGTGGGGGTATACAGAAGATCTACATTTTGTCCCATTTTGTCCAATCTATTGCCCTTCATATACAAGATACGCAGCTACTGATTCTTTCTTAAACGATCTTGAAGGAATCTGTGTTGTCAAGACGCCTTGTCTTGTCAAAAGTATAGACGTTTGAGTTCGCTTGTAATACCAACTCTCTTAAAACTCACCTACTAATTCCTGGCCTAGAAAAAGCGTGCACTTTGTTTTCTTTTCTGACGTACAAATTTGGATTGAGCACATAATAAATTCCATTGTGTTAGAGATCCTCTGAGAACATACATCCTTAAACAAGGGCAATTATATTTTGATATTAGTGGCCAGTGGGGTCTTCCACCAGGTTTCGCGGTACGAGCCTTATATGGTGATAGCCCATTGCGCCAGACATAACCACAAAATCTTTGTTACCATCGCTTGATGGGAGACCCTGTAGTAAGTTTGGAATCCTCACCGACCAAACAGTTTTGTCCATAGACATGGAACTTGTAGTGCTTATGGGGCAAGAGTACCATAATAACTGATCGTAAGTTATAAGTTTTTAGATGCGCATGGCACGCAAGAGGAACTTGCGCGTTATCTGGGATTCTTTTAAGAGTATTTTTATCAATATTACTCAATAAAAAATCAAAATTATTAGTTAGTAAAATCAAACAGAGCTTACGAGTCTAAAGGACTAAGAACCTGCTAGCTACAAGGTTGGAAGTCTATGACACAGTAAATTTACAGGAGAACCCGAACTAACGGTTCGACTAACTCCTTTGTAACAAATGAGGTTGAGGATTAATAGTGGTTTGCAATCGTATACGGATAATAATTCGCAATGCTGAACCGCCTATGTACAAAAGAGAGGATTTCTCGAGGTGCGCAGAGTAACTGTTCATACTTCTATATAGATAGAGTATTACATAAAATAGTGAAAATATATTGTTGCGCTTGTCCCACCATAAATCTGAAATTGATTTTAATTGGTACAAGGCACGACATGCCGAACTTTGGAGAAGATATAACTTTTTCTATCGATAATAGGAACTACGTATCTTCGGATACATATGGCGTTGATACGAGCCGAGCATATTATAGGCTAACTCCTATTGGCGTTGGAAATATAAGGGAAATAGTTATCTTCCAAGAAAGGGAAGCAGGTATAGGAACTATCAATACGGCCATCAACCATGTATATAAGCAACATCATGATAAACAGTACGGGTAAGAACAAGTTGGTATCGAGATATTCGAGAGCCGCACGACATTGGCACACAACATACAGCAACTAGAATTTCGTATGAATATAAATGATCATATATATAGGTGAAACACACCACAGATTACTCCTTCCAGAAGGGGAAGAGACTCCTACAAGGACCGAGTCTGGTCCATAGCACATTTTTTACTACTACATCAAAAAAAATAGATCCGTGGTTGGGGAAAACCTAATGGCAGTCTTTCATAATGGAAAGATTTGGTTACTGCCGATGTCCATAATGGAGAAGATATTTCTCGCAATTTGAAGAATCTGGAAAACTTGAACATTAATTTATGAATACGAGATTTCATCACAATGATATGACATTGAACATCAACAGCCGGTACTGGGCCGTCCTGCGGACCCGGGGGGATCCCCCGTAGGCCCCCACCAGCCGCTGGAGGCAGGGGCCCCGAGAGTGCGCAGCAGTGCCGACGCTCCCCGCGTTTGGCCCCCGTCCGCTTCGCATCCGCTCTTCCTAGTCCGTGCGACTGCGTAGAACGACCCTGGGATTTGGGAGCTTAAGGGGACGCTCCACGCTCTCCCTCGGGTGGTGCCTGCGCGGCGTCAAGCTGGTAGGCGCTTAGGCCGCCACTATCGCTGGCGCCTCCGCTGGAACTCCCCTGCAATGCTGAAACGCATGTAGGCCTATCACTCTGCCGAGGGCGCCGGGCCCCTACGGTGACGGAGGCGGCGCTGCGTGACGTTCCACTGCACCGGCGGCCGCTCTATACAGGACGCCAGTACGGAGGCCGTTCGGCTCGCGCATGACGAGGTCGTGAGCCGAAGCTCAGGTAAGTGAATTTGTTTGTTGTTTTTTTTTTTTTAAACTACCTACAATGTGGAGGCTTTCTGACTACCGGGGGGCCTCTGGCTACCGGGGGGGGCTCTTGGAGCTACCGGGGGGGGGGAGCTCTGGCTACCGGGGGCGGCTCTGACTACAGGGGGGGGCTCTGGGGACCTACAAGGGGGGCTCTGACTACTGGGGGGGCTCTGACTACAGGGGGGGCTGCTGGCTACTAGGGGGCTCTGACTACATGGGGCGTCTGGCGACATGGGGGCGCTGGGCACACACAAGGGGGCTTCTGGCTACCAAGGGGTGGGCTTAGGCTATCAAGGTGGGGCTCTGACTACCAGGGGGGGCCTCTGGCTACAAGGGGGGCCCAGCTATCAAGGATGGCTGCTGTCTACAAGGGTGGACTCTGGCTACAAGGGGTGGAGCACGGTGGCTACCAAGGTGTCTCTGGCTTACAAGGGGGGCCGCTGCTACAAGGGGGCACATGCTACACAAGGGGACTCTGGCTACAGGCGGGTTATTCTGGGCTAGCAAGAGGGGCCTCTGAGGGACTACAAGGGGGGCCATGCAAACAAGGGGGGCTCTAGCTTCAGAGGGGAACGCTTGGCTACAAGGGGGTGCGCTGCGGCCTACAATGGGGGCAGCTAGAGCTACAGGGTGGTCCTTACAAACAAGGGGGGACTACTGACTACAGGTGGGTCCCTGGCTTACAAGGGTGGGCCCTGTCGTTCAAGGGGTCTCTAGACTACAGGGGGCTCTGACTGTACAGGAGGGGGCTCTGGCTACAATTGGGGGGGCCCTGGCTATCAAGGGGGCCCTGCGTACAAGGGGCCCTGCTTTACCGGGGGCTCTGACTACAGGGGACTCTGGTCTACAGCGTGGGCTCTGAACAACAGGTTGGCTGATGACTACAGGGAAGGGCTCATGACAACAGGGTGGCTTCTTGAGTTACAGCGGGCACTGACTACAGAGGGGTGCCCTGACACAGGGGGCCCTGACTACAAAGAGGGGGCGCGTCTGGCTACAAGTGTGGGACTCTGCTACGTAGGGGGCTCTGGCATACAAGGGGGCTCTGGCTACAGGGGTCCTGCTATCAAGTGGTGCACTGACTACAGGGGTGGTCCTGCTGACAAGTGGGTGCTTCTGACTACAGGGTTGTCCTGGCTACAAGGGGGCTCTTGGTCTACAAGGGGAGGCCCTCGTGGCTAAGTGTTGGTCCTGGCTAACTAGTGGGTCTACTGACTTTCTAACAGGGTGGTCCTCGGACTACCAAGTTAGGGTGCTCTGAGACTACAGGGTGGGTTCCTGGCTAGAAAGGGGGGGCGCCTGGCTACAAGGGGGGTCTCTGGCTTACAAGGGGGGTGCTCTTTTGGCACAAGGGGGCTCAGAGTCTACAAGTGGGTCCCCTTGGCTACTTGGGGGACCGCGGTGTGGCTACAGGGTTGGTAGCGATCTGACTTACAAGGGTGGAGTAGCTTCTGACTACTAGTGGAGTTGGGCGGTGGTTCTCGTGTTTCCTGACTACAAGGGGTGCTCTGACAACCAAGGGAGGCCTGGACTACAGAGGGTGCCTACTTGACTACAAGGGGAGGGTGGTCTGACTACAGGGGGTCCCGTAGCTACAAGGGGGGGCTCTGACCTACAAGGAGTCGAGGGGGTGATGGGGTCACTTCCTGACTACAGGGGAGGGGGCGTCTGACCTACAAGGCGAGCTCTGGCTACAAGCGAGCTTCAGGCTTACAAGGGAGTCTCTAGGATATCAAGGGAGCTGCCAGACTACAAGGGAGCTATTGGACTTCAAGGTGGGCCCTGGCCTAACAAGGAAGCTCTGACTTACAAGGACGACCCTGCATACAAGGAGTCCTTCTGCCTACAAGGGGCCCCCTGTCGCTACGAAGGGACCTCTACTACAAGGTAAAGCCGTCTGTACTTCAATGCTGGTCCCTGGCTACATAGGAGGGAGTCCTGGACTTTACATAGGCGGTTCTACTAATTAGGTGGAGGCCTGTTACAGAGGTGAGCCCTCGCGTACCTACAGGGGTTCCCAGCTCCTTCAGAGGGGTCCTCTGGCTACCTTCAGGAGTGCGGCGCCTTGGCTACCTGTCAGGGTGGGCACACCCTAGGGGGGCCCTGACACCTGTACCTAAAAAGGGGGTCCGCTGAAATACTACAATGGGGTGGCCCCTAGGCTACGCTAAAGGGAATGGGCCTTAGACTACAAGATCCTCTTCCGACTTAACCTTCAGGGGGGACCCTTTGTACTATCAAAGTCGGGTCACTTGGCTACCTAAGATACTAATAGTGGGCCCTGACTACCTACTAACAGTATCTATAAGGCAGGGTGGGCCCTGGACTTCCATGTGGCTCACGATGTAAATACGATGGCCCCTAACCTACCTGTAGGTACTAACCTGAGTAAGGCAGACCCCTAACTGCCTTCAAACTGACATAAATGAGTAGGCCTTTAAAGCTGTACCTTGTATACCTACGATTGAACTTTTCGAGATAACTTTCAATTGAAGATGTGGCCCTTAACCTTGCCTAGTAATACTAACTTCAAAATCGTTGAATTGGGAAGCCTAGTACTGTCTATGTATAACTACTATGTACATTAGGAAGTACGCGCATAATCTGGCCCTGTAAAAAGTTAGTCTACTAAAGGGTCCCAAGAAAAATCGGTGCTTGCATCATAAGATAAGGGGAGTGCCCTAAAACAACGCTTACACAGCTTATTCCGGTTACTTGGAGGGGAAGAAAGCCACACTATACTCTACAGAAGTGGGGGCCTTGCCTATTTGCCATACCATATCGCTAGGTACTTGGTTGATAAGGTACGAGCTTGGAACATGGTAAACATAGGATGGAAGCCTAGTGGCCGCAGCCCCTTAGTTGTAGCTTAATATCGCTGCATTTTCCGCAGGGGGGGTGTTTAGTCACTCTCACCACCTTCTCAACCACCCTTAGTGATTACAAAAGCCTCTAAAGTTATGGCTTGCGCTACCTTCACCCGGGTCCCCCGCTCCTCCCACCCCTGGGAAGTTTGTAAACAGACGTGGGAATGGGTAAAGAGAATGCTGGAAAATTGAGGATTCTAAGATATTTGTGTATGTAATTTTTCTGCAGGGATGTATGACTTGAGGGCCGTGGGACAAAGTCTCTCATGGAATGGTGAACGGAAAGCAGAAGAGCAATTGAAAAAAGAACTACGTCAAGTAGAAGAGGAACGAACTACCCAGTGATTAGGACACTCACTTCTCCGGTGAGTCCCTTAAGTTTGAGGGTTTATTTACTTTCATAATAATGTGATGGTGTGTGACCAAGGGAAACTGGGGGGGATATTGGCGTAGTGGGTGGAGGGGAGTATTTTAGTGTGAGGGTGGAGGGGGATATTGTATGTGGGTGGGGGATATTGTATGTGGTGTGGGGGGGGGATATTGTATGTGGGTTAGGAGGGATATTAGTAATGTGGTGTGGGGATATAGTATGGGTGGAGGGTAGATTGTATGTGGGTTTGGAGGGGGCTATATTGGTATGTGGGTGGAGGGGGATATTGTATGTGGGTGAGGGGGGATATTGTATGTGGTTGGAGGGGATATGTAAGTTGGGTGAGGGATATTGTTATGTGGGGAGGGGATATTGGTATGTGGGTGGAGGGGTGGAGTATGTGATTGTATGTTGTGGTATGGAGGGGCGGGATATATGTAGTGTGGGTGGAGGGGGATATTGTATGTGGGGGGGGGGGTATATTGTATGTGGTGGGGGGGGGATATTGTTGTGGGTGAGGTGGATATGTATTGTGGGTGGATGGGGGATGATTGTTTGTTGGTGGAGGGGGGATATTGTATGTGGGTGGAGGGGATATTTATGTGGGTGGAGGGGGAGTTTTATTGTGGGTGGGGGGAATGGTATGTCGGTGGATGGGGGATTTTGTATGTGGTGGAGGGGGATAATGTATGTGGGGTTGGAGGGAATAATGTAGGAGTGGAAGGGGGATATGTATGTGGGGCGAGGGGGATAATTAAGTGGGCGGAGGGGATAGTGTATGTGGGCGGGAGATATTGATGTGGGTGGAGGTGGATTTGTATGTGGGTGGAGTGGGGATATTGTGAATGTCGGTGGAGGGTGATTTAGTGTATGAGTGGGTGGAGGGGGAATATTAAAAGTGTAAATTGGGTGGTGGGGGATATGTATGTGGGTGGAGGGGATATGTATGTGTGGTGGTGGGGATTTGATATGCATGGACCGGAGGGGGATATTGTTTGGTTGGCGGAATGGGGATATTTTTATGCTGGGTGGAGGGATACTGTATTTGGTGGAGGGGGATAGTGTATGTGAGTGGAGGGGGTAATTGTATGTGGCGGTGGATGGTGATATTGTATGTGGGCGAGGGGATATCGGTATAGTGGGCGGATTGGAATACCTGTATGTGGGTGGAGGGGGATAGTGTATGTGGGTGGAGGGGGATATTGTAATGTGGGTGGAGGATGGGATAGTGTATGTGGGAGGAGGGGATAGTTTATGTGCGGTGGATGGGGATATTGTATGTGGTGGGGAGGGGGATATGTGTATTTGGCGGTGGAGGGGATATGGATTACTACTTAGACCCCTGTCTATATGTTAGAACTGACAGCTATGTAGAAAGGACCAGATTATGCACTCACTTGCATATTAGTACTACACATAATAGTTTCTGTTTTGATAGCAACAGAATTATGTGTGGTAAAACATGGTCTCAAGGCAAGATTATTTTCCGTATGGAGGCCGTAATATTTTCATGTACTTAGTAGGTGGTCCCCCCAAGACTCGAACTCCTCCTGAGGGCCCCAGACCCCCCCAAGTCCGACACTCGACTACACATGTAAGTCAACTTGATAAATTTGCATTTGTGTGGATTGTTGGTAAGACTATTCTACAGCTTTGTAGGTGTGTCTTGGTGACATCTTGGTGTGATTTAGAACATCAAGCGTGACAACACCATACAAACATGTATTGGAAGCATCAGCAAACGGGTGATGTCAAAAATGACTCAAAAGGATTGGGATAGTAGAGACAAATGTACCAACGGAAGAGGTGATTCTAAATTAGTTAAGCTGTTACAAAAAGAAAGTCATTGATTTTGACCTCTGAAAACACAAAATCCCCGTTAGGGCTCAAATGATATACTGGATTTTTTTTTATTACACTGTTTCATTTTGAGTTTGGTTTTTGCTTCCGTTTTATATTAGCTGACATGTTCCTTAAGCTGAGACAAGTTGTTGTTTAGTTTTTGAAAAATGACCTAAGATAAGACATATTTTTCTGTATTCTAACGCAGTAGTGTCAAAATGCAATTATCAAATTCTGCTTTTATTTCACTACTGTGTCTTTTGACTCAAGAACTGTCCGTGAAGCCTAAGATCTGTTTTCTTCTTATGTTGCTTTGCGATTTTTTATGCTGGACTCCAAGTAAGAAGTTTTAAAATGTCCCGAATAATGCGTATTTTGCGTTAATATTTTGCTGAAAGCTGCCATCAGGCGGGTTTCTCTAATTCAAAAAGCTCACTGCTCGCTTCTGACTATTGTTGATACGTTAAATATAGCGCCTATAATGTATACTTACACAGGAGATCTAATGCCCAGTATGAGATGGCTAAAGACTCGGCGGTTA
>JAODAL010064893.1:0-18482 GCA_025379985.1 Phyllomedusa bahiana
TCAAAAAAGGGGCTTAGATCTTTACTTGAAACAAAAGTTTTTAAATTGTTTAGCTATGTAAAATTCTGAATCCTGGCTGGTGGTGGCTCTGGGGTCAGAGATGGGGTCTCCCCTGAAGCAGATTGGTTCTTGCATTGTGGGTTTCAGGGCATTCACCAGTGGGGACACTGGGCTTAAAATCCTTGTCTCCCTCCCTTCACCCACATTTTCCCCACTCTTGGTTGAACTTGATGGACAAATGTTTTTTTCAACCGCACTATGTAACACTTTCTGTGACATTTACTCACTGATCCAATTCATCTTCTATTACAGGTGCAACCACCATATATCTACAGTACAAGTTTCTAGATATTCGGTCTACAGCCATTGAAATTCCAGGTTCCCTTTCCCAGAAGCTATTACTGGTGGTGGGATTGTCCTCCTGTATTGGAACAGCCATTGTGGCCGCATTTCAGGCTAGTAAACCTATCCAAAATGTCTTTACATTATATGATGTAATAAACATGATACTATTCCTCCTCTTACCAGCAGGAACATAATCATTGCCGCGTTTCACGCTTGTAAACCTATCCAAAATGTCTTTACATTACATGATGTCATATACATGATAATATTCCTCCTCTGATCAACAGGAATGTAATCATTGCCGCGTTTCAAGCTTGTAAGCCGATCCAATATGTCTTTCTATCCCCTAATGCGTCCTATTAGTCCAATCATCCACCCCCAAAAGGGAAATCTACAGATATAGTAGATTACTATGGGGCTCAGGAACTCATACGTGTATCTATGTTGCAGGTAGAGAGTTTTCCTCGGATCCATAGGACCGGAGCAGTTGTGTCATTAGGATTGGGCGCCATTTACAATTTGTGCCAATCAAAATGCTTATATCGGATGTCATTGAGCACTCCATACTTGTGCCATGTAAGAATGACTTTGTCCCTCGTGATGGCTGGAGCTCTTATTACATGTATCCTTTTAAAGCACCCCTCTATATACTACAAAAACCGCCTAATACCCCGTGCAGAGATTAACCCCCTTCCCACCACAGGAACTTGTGTTTGCATCACATTCAATTTTCCTGGCAATAATATAGCGAAAAATAGAGCAGCTTTATCAGTCTGTGTTACTTTCCCTTTACACATCGTTCTTTCAGTTCTTCTTTTCAAAATAACGCTCGTATACGACCTTTGTAAAGGAAGTCTTTGTGAGGAGGTGAGTTTACTTTATTATAGACAGTTATTACTAGTATAGAGGTATTCATCAATGATACTGATATACCCACTATATAGCCCCAGAGCATCATCTTCCACATTGTATTTTAGGTATTTCCTGTGTCCTATTTGTGTCACTGATCAGAAAATGTAAATTAGTGCACTAAAGCTTCCTAACAATAGGTGGCGATGTAGGAGTATTGTACTACATTTGTCTTTGGTACAACTAGTGGTCGAGAGTGGTATTGCAAGTGAAATCACAGGAAAATGGGACATTATTTACTCAAAAACACAAGAAAGGCCATACATACAGCTCAATGGCTGGACTAATGACTGAACCCAGTACGAGACAACACAAGCCCCTGTGCTATGTGGGAAAGATAAGCAGGTGCAGGCAATTGCTGAGCAGTAGCTCACACACCCAGAGGCGTAACTTCAAGCTCTTGGGCCCTAGTGCAAAAAGAAAAATGGGGCCCCCCAGTTACCATGTGCCATTTCCAATACTGGTGTCTTCTTATGTGGCAGAAGGGCTTTTGGGCCCCCTCAGGCTGCAGGGCCCGGTAGCGACTGCTACCGCTGCACCCCCTGTAACTACACCCCTGCACACACCCCTCTACTATGGGGACAATTAAATGATTTAAAAAAAAAACCTGCACATCGAATTACACCAGTATGCAGAAAACCCACAGTGTAATACTATGCTTGCGAGCTTGCGTATAGTGGCCACTATCAACGAATACCTCATATTTGATAGTTTTCCTCTATGTTTATTTCTTTGCCCAAAAGTACTGGGGAGCAGAGGGTGTCTGTATTTTGTGATGGACACCTAAAAAGTGCTAGACAGCCTGCCCAATCGAATAGTAGTGGCATAATAGGCTGTAAGCCAGCATGGTGCACCATATGTATCTGCATTAATGGCACCCCTCTGTATCGCCTTATCTATATTCAATTATAATACCAGCAACCACCCCCCTCATGCATAGACAGTATGTGAGTGATTGTCTTATCGGTATTTTTACATTTGTGCAATCTCCTCATGTGTTATACTGTGGCTTTTCTGCTTGGTGTGAACAGGTATCAATTCACTGTGCAGTTTTTTTTTATCATCTAATTGTCCCCCTAGTGGAGAAGTGTGTGACCTACTGCTTTGCAATTACCTGCACCTGTTTATCTTTCCCAAGTAGCACAGGGCCCAGTGTTGCCTCCTACTGGGTTCAGTCTCTAGTCCAGCCATTGAGCTGTATGTTCTTGTATTTTTGGTATTACAAGTGAGCAAATAATCAATTGATCTTGATCTGGGATAGTGAGGGCTTGTGGGTGTAATAGATGCCCACTCAGAAGACAACTACTGCTTGCTTTGCTGCTATGTATAAAACACAAACATATTAGCTAAAAAATTAAAGTTTTTGTTCTGATCCATCTCCAGTCTAAAAATTATTGAGGGAAAAGTAAACCGCAGTGTAAGAGAAATTGGGGAAAGTTCATCCACTAACCTCAACAAATTTTAAGTAAGGAAACATTAATTTTATGGCGCTCAATTGTTCTGATCTTGTTACAGGCTATGAATGGCATGCTGGGAAAACACAGTAAAATCTTCTACTTCTTCTATTTAGATCTGTGATGTGTCTGCGGTGATATCTGAATGGCTGTCTGTGCTGATGTTTATGCTGCACTATCTCACGTACTATACAGATTTCCAGGTTTGTACTTGACATTACCTGTATGTTGCATCATTTTGTATGTCAACTAAAAATAATATGCATGCGGCAGTATTATAGCAGTTATATTCTTGTACATAGGGGGCAGTATTATAGTAGTTATATTCTTGTACATAGGGGGCAGTATTATAGTAGTTATATCCTTGTACACAGGGGCAGTATTATAGTAGTTTATATCTTGTACATAGAGGGCAGTATTATAGTAGTTATATTCTTGTACATAGAGGGCAGTATTATAGTAGTTATATTCTTGTACATAGAGGGCAGTATTATAGTAGTTATATTCTTGTACATAGAGGGCAGTATTTTTAGAGTTTATTTTTTGTACATAGGAGCAGTAAATTTTAGTAGTTATATTCTTGTACATAGGAGCAGTATTATAGTAGTTATATTCTTGTACATAGAGGGCAGTATTATAGTAGTTAAAATTTTTTTGGTAATAGGGGCATTTTTAAGTATTTTATATTCTTAACATAGGGGAAAGTATTAAATTTATTTTGAAAAAGGTATTTTTTTTTTTTTTTGGGGGGGCATATTATATATTTTTCTTGTACAAAAGGGGAGTATTTTATATTTTTAAAAATAGGGCAGTATTTAGTATTTTTCCCTTTACAAGGGGAAATATAGTTTTTTCTTGTACTGGGACTTTTAAAATTTTTAAATTTTTTTAAGGGCAGTAATAAAAGTTTATTCTTGTACATGGGAGATTTAAATAGTTAATTTTTACATAGGGGATTTTTAGTTTCTTTTTTTAAAAAGGGGCCTTAAAAAAGGGTAATTTTTTTTAATTTGGGGCAGTTTTTGATTATACTTGACATAGGGGCTATTTTAGTAGTTTATTTTTGTACAAAAGGGCATTATTAATAGTATTTTTTTTGTACAAAAGGGGGATTTTTATTTATTTTGTACATGGGGGAATAAAATTTTTTTTGTACATAGGGGCATATTTAGTTTTTAAATTTTTCGGGGGTTGGGGGAATTTAGTTTAATTCTTGTTAGGGGGGGTTATAGTAGTAAAATTTTCTTAGGGATTTTATAGATTATTCTTGAAAGGGGTATTTATTTTAAATTTTTTTAATGGGGGTAATTTAATAGTTATATTTTTTTTACATAGGGGGATTTATAGTTTTATTCTTGTACATAGGGAAAATTTTTAGTTATCCCTTTTAATAGGACAAAAAGGGGTAGTTTTTTTTTTTAAAGGGGTTTGGGCTTTTTTTAATAAATTTTTTTAAAAGGGAAAATTATAGAGTTAAATTTTTTTACAGGGGGCATAATAGTTTTAAAAATTTTACTAGGGGAAATTTAAAAAAAAATTTTTTTCGTAGAAAGATTAAAATTTTGGGGTTTTTTTGGGAGTTTTTATTTTTACTTTAAGGGGATTTTTTTAGTTTTTTTTGAAAAGGGGCGTTTAAATTTAGTTAAATTCTTGTACTGGGAAAGGAATTTTTATTTTTTTTGTACAAAAAGGGGCCCTTTTTAAAAGGTTTTTTTTTAAGGCGTTTTTTAAAAAAATTTTTCTTATAAGCAGTATTATATTTTAATTTTTTGACATGGGGGGGAATTAAAAATTTTTTTTCTTGCATGGGCATTTTATAGTATTTTAATTTTTGTACAAGGGGCATTTATAGATTAATTTTAATACAAAAATTTTTAAAACATGGGGCAAATAAGTATAATTTTTAAAAAAAGGGGGTTAAAAGGCCCATATTTTGAAAAAGGGGAAAAATTTATTTTTTTATTATTTTGTACATACCCAATATTTGTTTTTTTAAGGGAAAAATTTATAATAGTTTTTTTTTTAAAAAAAAATTTTTAAAAATTTTAAAGGGAGTTTTTTTATTTTAAAATTTTTTGAAAAAAAGGGGAAAAGTTTTTTTGAAAAGGGGGGAGTTTAAAGTAGAATTTCTTAAAAGGGGCGTTTAAAGAGTTTAGGGAAGTGGGGGGGGTTTTGGGGGAAGGGTACTGGGGGGGAAAAAAAGGGGTAGAAAAGAATGGGGTTTTTTTGGGGGCACGGGGAAAAAAAACCTTCCCCAAAAGGGGGAAAAAAAATAACTCAAAAAGAAATTTTGGGGAAAAACCCGGAAAATTGTAATGGGGAAAAAGAAAAAATTTTTTTTTCCCTTTGTTTAATTTTTTGGTTTTTAAATTTTCCCCCTTTTTTTATTTTTTAAAACCCCCCCCCCTTATGGATTTTTCCCCAAATTCCCTTGATTTGGAAAGGGGCCCTTGGTTAACCTCTCCGGGAAAAACCCGGTCCTCATTCCAGTGGTAAATTTAAATTCCCTTATAATGATGAAAAGTTTTTTGTTCCATTACTGAGGGGGATCCATAGACAAAGGGGGGAAAAATTTTTGGGGTTTTTAATTTGGGCCCCCCCTTCCCCCTTTCCTTTTTTTCCCCTTAAAATTTCCGGCCCCCTCGGAACCCAGGGCAATTTCCCGTCTACAGGCTAAAAATTTTAAATTGCCCCTAAAAACAGCCTCCCACGAGACAACCAAGTACAAATAGTTTTTTTCCGGGGGGCCTCTTTCCATTGAGGGGCCTAAGACTTTCCTGCAAGGTGGGGTTTCGGACAATCCCTTAGAGCAAGAAGGAGCACAACAGAAGGGCCCCACAAGCTGGAGTATAATTTCCCTTTCCCTTTTCTTGTTTTCAAGGGCGGACTTCTCCAGCCTCCATTCCTGACAATTTGGAGGCATAGTCCAGATACTGGGGGAGGAAGCCCCGGTCCATCCCTCCCTTTAGCTGCCCCCTACACCCAGGATCTGCAAAAGGAATATCCATACCTGACACTATTTTCCCCCAGGGGGCTGCTATTTAATCCAGGCCCCAAAAATTAACTTTTAAAAAAAAGGGTCAAAGAACACCCTTGATTTTAAAATATCCACCCACCCTCTGTCCTCTGCAGGTAAGTTTATCCCTTTTTTCCATGTTCAACCCGTTCCCCCATAAGAGCTGAAAAAACAGGCTGAAGAGCCGAGCCGAGAAAGATTCTGGGAAAGGAAAGACCAAAGATGTAAAGAAGACAGGGACCCGGAAGTCTTCAGCAGAGCCACCCCTTTTTCTATGGTCACCCCAGTTTTTTCCCTCGTGAACCTTTTTCATTTCCCCGGTTCCAATTTCTCCTCCCAATTTAGGGCCGGCATTATCTTCCCCCCCAAATTTAACCTCTAAAACCAAAGGGGGAGGCCCTCACAAACTGTGGGGGAAACAAAGTCTGGATCGGTTCCATGTCCAGAGAGCTTTACCTTTCAAGGTTTACCAGAGACCCTGAGGCCCCGAGTAACTTCTGTTTGGGCCCAAAACACTGCACCCACGAGCCAGATATCACCAGGGGGAAAATCATCCGATACAACAACACCAAGGCAGGAGTGGGGGACCGGGCCCCCCCCCAAAATTTCCATCCCGCAGTGCCTCAAAAAGGGGTCGGGCAAAGACATAAACAGTGGACCAGGGGGAACCCTGTCTACCCCCCCCTCAACCCCGAATGTGTCGCCTGCCCCAAACCCTTTACAGAGGAAAGCTCCGCCTCACAGTATAAAGTTTTCCGCCAAACTATAAATTGCCCCGGGAAACCGTACTTTGACAAGTGGCCCAAAAACTCTGATCGACTCTTTAAAGGCCTTTCCGGTCCAGACTGACAAATATTTTCCACCCCTCAGACTTTACATCCTCAACATTCTTTAGAGAGATGACGGCCCAGAGTTTCCCCCCTTTGCCACCAAACTGAAAGCCCCCAGTCCGGGGGAAAAAAGACCAAACTAAGGGGAAAAACCCTTCCCCATCGACATTCAAGAGGGCAATCGGCCTCCGGGGTTTTTAGTCGCCGGTCCCACCCTTTGGGCAGCAGAATCACGAGGGCACTCTCATGGGTGGAGGGATCGGTGATTTTCTAGACAATTCCTATAAACATCCCGAGGATTGGAGCCAAAAGTTCCCCGAATGCCCTATAAAATTCGCTGTAATCCACTGGACCCGGGGCCCCTTCAATGTAATGGTCAAGGCCCCCTTTGACTTCCGCCACCGTTAAAAATCTGCGTCAAAGGGGAAAAATCCAAAAATTTTTGTCAGTTCTGGTGTTGCCTCCAAGAATTTGGGGGACTTTCTCTCTAAACCAAAACCTTCCTCTGAAACAAGTCAAATAGGATCTCACGACCCCCAGGATAAACCCCCAAACTCTTAAAACACCCTGGGGAGTCAGTGAGGGGCCGGTGACCAGCTTTTTTGGCCACATGCTCCCTCAATTCTCAAAGGGGTCAGGGGCCCCTAAAAAACCCCCTAATCCCGCTCAAAACCAGGGAGGTGTACCCATTGTACTGTCTGCCCACCCAGATTTCACGGGGCTATCTCTTTTTGATCCCCCCCCGCCAATAGAGTGATTTTAATTCTTAAACCAGCCTGAGATACTGGCGTACTTACTCTCCCCTTTGCAATAACAGTCTCTTTAAGAGGTTTTTGACATCATCCTTGACGTCCCCCCACCCGTCGACATGCTCCATAGAATCCGCTCTATCTAGTTCACTCTCCAGAAGGGAGCAAAAACACAACTCTGGACAGGGGGGTTTTCTAGGAGAGTGGAGTTGACCCCAAAACCCCCCTCCCTGCTTTCGGGACGTTTAAATGGCCCCCAGATAAAAGAAAAGGCCAGGGGGGTTTTGGGGACGGGGGTTTGCCAGACATCTGGAGAAAGTAACCCAGAGGGGGGGGAGTTCACCTTCAAACTCCCCCCCCTCGAACGCATTGGCCAAGGATTGACAACTTCTTTGCAAAGATGGGGAATAGTGAGAAAAATTTTTTCGGATCAAAAAACTTAGATATAGTGATACCCGATCATGCCCCTATAAATTATTTTCGAATTTTTGAGTTTTACCCAAAAGGGAAACCCGGGACAAAATTTTGGGGAGGATGCCGGGTTTTTTTTCCTCCAGGGAAGGTCCCATGAGCAAAGAAGGGCGGGTTTGGAAAGATATAGTGACTTGAACACAGCATAGGGAAAACCCCTTTCTTTTTTTGGGATGGGGCAAAAGCCAATTTTTTAAAAAGGGGGAGGATACTCGCCCCAATACTGCCAGTGTTAAGAAAGAGCCAAAAGATGGGTTTTCAGGGAGGCCAGTCCCTTTAAAAAAAAAAAATCCAAAAAATTTGTGCAAAAAATTGACGACGAGGAAAAGGATTTTTTGGATACAAAAAAAATGGGAATTTGAGGGGGGGGCAGAGAAAAATTGAGAAAAAAAACCCAGTGATCAAAAAAGGTTCTTTTTTTAAATTTGGCAAAAAAATCCAAAAAATTTGTTGGGCCAAAATTTTTGGGCCCCAAAGGGGAAAAAGGAAGGCGCCCCATCATTCATGGCTTTAAAGGCACACAGGGGGCCAAGCTTACTGCCCCAAAATGATAAATAAAGTTTTTAAAAGGGAAAAAAAAAATGATGCATTTATTTAGGGAGGATCGGGCGGGGGATAATCACACCAATTTTTAGAGGGCAAGGTTCCCGGGCATTGTGGGGGGGGAAGATTTGGGGGACCAAAAATTCCCCAATTTCGAAAGGACTGCTGGCAAACGTTTAAAAGGGATCCCGAACAAAAAGGCCCCAAGGTCCAGATGGTATAACAGGGGGGTTTTTTTAAATTTTTTAGGCCAGGATTTAGGAGATGATCTTATACGATTTTTTTTGAACGAAAATAGAAACCCAAAACAAGTGAGGGCCTCGTCAAAAACAGCATATATCAAGGTCTTGCTTAAGGGGGGGAGGGCCCCAGAAAGCCAGGCTCGTATCCCCCGGGAATATCGCAACTTAACGTAATATTAAAATTTTTTGCTAAATTGATGGAAAATTTGGCGGGCAAATTTATTTGCCAAAAAATTATGGGGCAAAATCAAAGGGCTTCTTAAGGGCGATGGGGGGGTTTAAACAATTTACGAACAAAATTAGCAGTCAGGATAGTCCGGGGGCCGGGGGCCCGGGAAAAGGGGAGCCCCAGCTTTGGGTTTGGCGTTTGATGCCGAAAAAGGTTTTCGATAATTTTAAAATGGACATGGTTTGTCCCCTTTTTTAAGGCAAAAATTGAACATACAGGGTACATTCAGAAATTTTGTGGAACCATTTAAAAACAATCCAAAGGCGAGGGTAAATCCCCCAGGTTCCTTTCTAATCTTAACTCTTCAAAAGGGGGACGAGGCAGGGAGGGTCCTCTACCCCCAATCCTTTTAAAAACCATCCCCCCAAAGAACCTATCTTTAGAAAACTTTTCTATCGGTTTTTATTTAAAGGGGATCCCCGGGTCGGGTCAGAGGGGGGGTTAAAGGTGGCTTTGGGGCTGATGACTTTGTTCCCTTTTTCTAAAATTCCCCAAAAAATTTTCACTGGGGGGTGTGTGGCCTTCCGGGAAAGCATGGGGGGACATAAGGGGGTTAAAAAAATTTTTAATTCATTTAAGAGTAAATTTGCTTTTTTTGGGGTCAGGGGGGGGGGTGAGACCCACTTGGGGGAAAGGGGTGAGGTAGAAAAAATCACATTTGACCTACCTGGGGAATAAGATAGGTAGGGGGACGTCCCCACGGGTTTTTAACAAAAATTTTCCCGCCACTGATAGAAAAATTTAATAGGAAAAATCAAAAAGGGGGTTCCACCCCCCTTTAAAAATTACAGGGAGGGCTCCTTTTTTAAGAGGGATTACTTTGCCGATTATTGTATCCTATACAGAACACCCCGATTTTTACAAAAAGCATAAAGATGTCAACAGTTTGAGATCAGGTTTAATTTTTTTTGGGAGTTTGAAAAGACCCGGGTTTCGTTTATAGGAAAGGGTTTTTTGAGAAAGGGGGGAGGGGGGCCCCTTAACCTCCCTGACATTAGATTGAACAACTTTAGGGGCGTTTGTCCGGCATGTGCGGGATTGGATCCACGGTATTGCTTTTTTTTCCAATCTGAGGCGGGAGAAAAATTGGCAATCCAGAAAATTTTATCCCCCTTTACTGCATACAGCAATCAGGGACTTCCTTTCCCCAAGTCAAACGAAAAAAGGGGGGGGATCCTTTAAGAAAAAACAAATTTGCCACTTTAAAAGCATGGGGAGGAATTTGTTTACTTTACCTATCTACCTATCCAATTTAAGCACCTTTGTGGGAGTGGGGAAATTTTCCCAGAAGGGGGGGAAAAAAAATTTCTTTTGGGGAGGGGAAAGGGGATAGAAAAAATTCGGACGATGAGAACAAATACTTTAAAACGGAAAAATGGGTTCTTGTCGTGGAAAGGAATTTAAAGGGGAAAATATAGACTGGGAGACAAGAATTTTTTCCAATTTTGGGAAGGTTTAAGCCTTTGAAAAGAAAAGGTCAGGAATCCAGTGGGGGCGAAACCCCGGGGGAGGGTTTGATGCCCTTAGGGGAAGCCGGATCAACGGGAAAATTCGTTATCCGGCTTTTTCGGAAAAATTATTTTGAAAGGGGACTTTCCCTCAACTAAAGAGCAATTTTTTCGGGGCTTGGGGGGAAAAGAGTTTTTTGGGAAACCCAGAGGGGGGTCAAAAAATTGAAAAGGTTTCGAGAAATTTAAAAAAACCCCATAGAAAAATGAAATTTGGAGGGAGAGGGTTTTTCCCCCTTTGGCTCAAAAGGGGGGCCTTAGCTTTTGAACCTTCCCTACAGGAATCCCCCCGCTGGTTTTCTGAGGGAGTCCCCAAAAATTTGTAAATTGCAGGAAAACAGAAACTTCTACATGGAAAAAGGGGACTCCCAAAACTAAAAGCGTTTTTGGGAGGACACTCGCAAAAATATTTAAAGTTTTGGGGGGGAAGGGGCCAAATTACCCCAAATTTTTTTACCCTTTTTTAAATTTATTCCCGCTGAGGTTGCTGGAAGGGGGAGGAGCAGGCGCTGGTGGGGCACAAAGGGGTCCACACAATACTTCTAGAAACAAAAAAGTGCAATTTTTCGCATTGGGTTTTTGGAAAGTGTTCCCCGGAAGGAAAAGGGGGTAGGGTTTCCCAACTTTGGGCATCTTTATGACAGTTGATAGGGTAGGGGGAGAATCCAAAAAAAGACACACTACAAAGAAATTTTTTCCCGGGAAAAGGAAGAGCTTTTTTGTCAATTTTCTGGGGGGATGGGGACATTTAAAAAATTGAAACCCATTTCCGCACATCCGGTTTCAAACTCCTGGGAAAAAATGGGAGGGGCATTGGGTAGACTAGAAATTTTGGAGATGAATCTTTAAAGGGGGGGTTTTTGGAAGGGAGCTTTCAGTGGGGGTGGGGGAAATTTTACATTGAATGTTTTAGGTTTAATTTTTAACATTAATATTTTTGAAAAATTGGGGAAGAAGATTTTTCGTGCATAGATTTTTGTTTTTTCTATGGGGTACTGTAGTCTTTTGTTTCTCCCAAATGTTTGTATCTTTTATTTACTTTAAAAGGGAAACTTTCTTCTCAATAAAAAAAAATTAAAAAAAAAAAAAAAACAAAAGAAAAGGCCAGATGGTTTAGTACGGGAAAAAACTTTTTCCTCTCCCCTATGGCCTCCGAAAGACTACCAGTGAAGGCTATTCGGCTGTCCCTTCCTGCAAAAAGTAGGTAAACTTGGGTTCCTCCCACTTGTAAAAACACACGTCAGAAAGCCCATGCAGGATAACATGTTTAAGACCTTCGGTCCTGTAAGGGGCCTCCCGTAGGCTGTCAGGGTTTGCCCTGGTGGCATTGAAGTCCCCCCCTGTGACAGGAAACCGTTGAAGAGATAGGGTTTTCATTGCTTTAAAAGGCCCCCCTTTCAGTACTGTCTGTGGGATTAGGACCTGCCCATAGACACCTTGTTACCCTATGGACAGTCACATCACTGGTGGTGAAAAATATAGAGACCCGGCACTCGGCCCCAACCCCAAGCCCAAAAAGGAGGACCCAACCCCCAACTTCTTGTTCTGTACACCCTAAGGGTTAATGCGTCTCCTGTAGGAAGAGGACATCAGAACCAGATTTTTCAGATTTTTCAAAGACGTGTGTCTTGTTCCCTCGCTTGATGTGTTCACTTAGGGAGATGACCTTAATGAGAAATCATCATCAAAGAAAAGAACGGGACGAGAGAGAGTGAGCCATCACAAGGTCAGAGTGGGAGTCCCCCCCACCACTTCCCCCAGTTGACCCTGATCTTCACCCCGGCGAGGACTCCTTTTTTGGGAGGATCATTCTGGGGCCCCAATCTACTCCCCCTCATCGTTTCAGCCCCCCCTCCGCTCTCCCTAGTTTCCCTTTCTGATGGAACTGTCCCTTTTTGATGCACCACGTCCCCTCCCCCTTGTTATTTTTCTTCCCCAACAGATTTTGGACAAGGTCCCTTGTTGGTTTGGTGGATTTGTTTTTTTTTTTCTTCCTTTTGGAGCTCTTCCCTTGGTAATAGATGCTGGGCCCCGGGGTGAGGTTTTGTGGGCGTGTAATTGCCCTCATCCACACACCCCCCTCTATCCCCCCGGCGGGGTTTGGTGGTCCCGACAAGTCGGGTTTGGCTGGTCATACCGACCCTATAAAAAGGGCCATTTTCCCCCAGGTCGTTCCCCCTTAATAAGCCCTCTGGGGCCCCCTAAGATGTTGTGCCCACCTCCGGCATTTCCTGTGGGGGTCCCAAATTTCCCCACAGGTTTGCATCTTACATTTGGCAGTGGCACTGACATGGGACCTCCCCCACAAGCTGCATTCCCACTGTGCACCCACTGCCATGTGCCCGTTATCCCCACACTTAAAGTTTGCGTGGTGACCCATAGAGCACACCCCCTCTCCCGGCCGATGAAGAACAGTTGGGTAGATGGTGGTAAATTTTGGGTCCCGACGAAATTTTTCCCAGGGCCTTCCCCCCTCCAGTCCAGACTCCACCCACCCCGGGCCTTTGGGGTCAGGTCAGAGAGGAGGTCACAAGCCCCTGACCAGAAAAAGTCCGTAGGGAACAGATCTTCCCAAAAAAAGATTGATATTTGGGGTGCCCGTTAGTTTTGGGGATAAAGCTGAATTTTTTTCCACCCTTCCGTATCCTGCCCTGGCAAAATAACCCCAAACCGGCGATCCGACATGGGTTTTAAAACAACTCAAGCCCTTGTTATCGGAGGTTGATCCCCGCCAGGATGTTGGTCGGTGGAACCCATCTTTAAAGGACCCCTTCTGACCACAAACTTCTATTGGAAGATCTTTTTGGGCCCCCTTTAGCCAAAACCCGTCACTTCCCCTCCTCTTAAAACCCCGGGCCCTGTATATTGGGGTTTAAAGATGGAACCCCCTCCAGGCTTTCCCCAAAGGGGGCCCCGGCTGGGGCCCCCTTCCCCTGTGAAAGGTGGCAGGTGTGGGCGAGGGGGCTGACTATGAGGGTCGTGACCAAAAAGGGGGGAAAAGTCCCTGAGCTTTGGGAGTACGGCCCCCCTAAATCCACCTCTTGTTTTCTACCCCCCAGCCCTGAGAGGGATCTAGATGGACTGACCGGAGGGCTCCGATCCATCGGACTGGGAAACATTTCCCCCTTGGGGGGAAACATCAACAACCCCAGAAACCGCATTTTATTAAACTTAGCGCCCCTGCACAGGGCGGGGACGTCCAGCATAGCAGAGGGGGATCACCAGCACGCAGAGCTGGATTGTCCAACACAAACCAGGGTGGATTGTCCAACACAACGGGCTGAGTTTGTCCAAACATGCGAGCTGGAATTGCTTGAATCAGGGGATCTTTTTGCCGGTGGGCACCATTGGGCGTGCTCTGCTCCCACCCCAGTAACCAGTCCACAGTCCCGCTGCAGTTCATTATTGCGGGGCTTGTGTACCGTACATCATGCACACTGTTCCCTTTTAGGAAAAGGAACCCAAGGTGTTGTTTATCTGCTGCTTTTTGGGGTTTGTGGTCAGGTAGGGGGCACAGTCTTGTTGCCCGTGCTGGGCGTGGTATTTGTAGGCCTTGTCCAGTCCCTGCATATTGGGCTGTTGCCGGACACTTGCTGCTCCCTTTCCCAACAAAACTCCCTCTTCAAAGGGAAAACTGAGGGGCAGGATGGGTTTGCACAGGGACTGCCGGCTGCGTTGGGGAAGGGGTTTGATGCGGATGATGTGGGCATTGCTTTGCTTGTCCTCACAAAGCGCTCCTGGGTTTTGTAAGTTTTCTCCAACTGGTCCCAGTTGTCCGTAGGACTCCATCTCCTTTTGGGGTGGGCGGCTCTTGGGAGGGACTAGCTTGCGGTAGCAGCTCTGTTTTTCGGGTTTGCAGCTTTCAGCTTGTAAAGCAGTCAATCTTTTTTTTTTCAGCTGCTTTTCTCCCTTTTTCAGACCTCCCTCTTTCCCCACCAGTGCAGGGATTGTCTGCCAGGCACAGCTCCGGGGGGCCCTTTTAGCTCTTGCCACTATTTGGGGGGGTTTGCGGGGGCTTGGGCTTCCAGTTGGCTTCTTTCGGCTGCTGTATTGCCGTGGAGCCACCATCTTGGGAGGGTCCCTGGGTTCCCTTCCCGCTGTGCATGCTGGTATCCTGCGGCTTTCCTGCCCTTTGCCCCCCATGGTCTCGGGTTTACGGCGATTTCTGTGCCCCCCCCTTCCAAGGTGTTCGGTCACATTGCAGCACGACCTGCCCCTGTAGGTTTTCCTGCTGGTTCCTTCCAGAGAGGTTTCGGTTGTTTTGGGGGTATGGGCGGGGCTTTCCCGCAGGGTGAGGGGGTCTGCTTACCCGCTACATTGGTACACTTTAGGACTCTGCTTTTTCCCCCGGGGTTTTTATAAAACTTACTGACGTTTTTTTTATCAACAATTACTTCCCTCGCTGTGCTTTCTGCCTGGGGGGGCTCATCGTACCTTGCTTACTTTCACAGAGACTTTGGGACTTTGTCCCCAGAAAGGGAAAAGGGGGGTTTAAACCGGGGAGCCCCGGAACCGGGCCTTGTTGGGAAGTTTTCCCCCCAGGGGTGGCCCCCCCCCTGGGCTTTTTAAGAATGGGAGCCTACAAAAAATCCCCTCTTAGGGGGGCAGTATTATAGTATCATTTTTTACATGGGGCTTTTATGTGTAATTTTTAATGGAAATTTATAGTAGAAAATTTTTAATAGGGGGTAGTATTTAGATTTTTTATTATTTACATAGGGAGCAGTATTAAGTAGTTATATTCCCGTCTAGGGAGCAGTTTATGTGTTTTATTTGTACATAGGGGGGCAGTATTATGTAGTTATATTCTTGAAAAATAGGAGCATATTATGTAGTTATATTCTTGTACATAGGGGGCAGTATTATAGTAGTTATATTCTTGTACAAAGGGGCAGTTTATGTAGTTATTTTTGTACTAGGAGCAGAATTTTAGTAGTTTTTCATGTACATAGAGGCTATTATAGTAGTTTATTTCTTTTACATTTGGGGGAGTATTTTTATAGTCTTTCTGTACATGGGGCAGTATTATAGTAGTCATATTCTTTACAAGGGGGGAGTATTATAGAGTTATATTTTGAATAGAGGCAGCATTAAAGTAGTTATATTGGAATAGGGGTAATTAAAAGGTTGATTAGTTGTTATGTGCGTATTTTGTGTTTTTCGTTATTTATATGTTTTATGTAGTGTTAGGCTCGTTCACGGTTTTTGTCCCGGTTTGGCGCCGTATTCGGCCGGATTTGCGCTGCAAAACGGGGCCCCAAACCGCGGAGTCATTACGGTAACCACTGCTCTCATAGGAAAAGTGGATTCCCTCGCCCCCCCCGTTGGCGAATCCCCCCGCGGGGGGGGGGAAAGTGAATCACATTTTTCGGCGGGACGCGCCAGATTTGCGTCTTGGGGGGGGGCGCGGCCCCCCCCGGCCCGGCCCGCCCCCCTGCCCCCTTTTTACGGGGATTTGCGGCGCAAACCAGTCACAAATCCGCCGTGAATAAGCCCTGTGAAACAAGGCCCCTTTAAAGTGCACATTTTGTTTGTGTTTTAAAGTTTGTTTCCCTTCTTGATGCAGCATCTGTGTATAACATGGAGATGTGACAAAAGTGATTTTATAATCTTGAGGAAGAAGATCCAGACTGAAACGAAATTCCACAAAATGTATCTTTTCCCCATTTGTGATGAGAAAAAGTAAGTGTATATTCTTTTTAGACTGTACACATTTTACGGTTTAGATTGAGATTATGTACATTTTGTCCATGGAAATAATTTAAAATAAACGATAATTTTTGGCCCCGTTTTTTGTATTTTTTCTTTATTTAATCCGTTTATGTAGGGTTAGGGTTTTAACCCGGGGTTATTTGTCCCGGAGGCGCCTTTATTCCGGGCCCGGTTTTTTTTGCGCTGCAATACGGAAAATCCTCGGAGAATTACGGAAATTTTCCAACTGTCCATAGAAACTGGATTTGTACATTTTGTCCATGGGAAAAAATTTAAAAAAAAAGAAAAAAAAAAAGTGATTTAAAAAATCGCTTAGAAAAGGGAAATTTTTTTTTTACAAGGGTATATAACATGTCCCGCTTTGGGGATCAGTACATAGAATTTTCATCAATAATATTGAAGTCCATGCTCCTACTTAATATATGTCAGGTAAGTGGAAAACACATCAAGTCTGATACAAGTTATTTTGTTCTGGATTTTTTATTAAATTTTTCCCGTATTTTTGTTGATTTTTTAAACATAGTGGGTTTTCCAAATTTTTCCCCAAATCCATTTTGTTTAAACCCCAGTCTTTCATGGGGGTTTTTCCCTTCTTGGGGAAAAAGGATTAAAAACAAGAGGGATTTTTCTGCACCCAACTGAAAAAAAAAGCAAAATCACAACACAAATGTTTTTTGGGAATTTTTCATTTAGTTACCTTAGGCCTACAGAAAAAAACTTTAAACAAATTTTGTAAGAACAGCCCTTTAAAATAAAAGTGGGATTTTGCCCCGGGAAAAGAAACATTTCCCCAAATTTTTAATTTATCTGATTTATAGCTCTGAATAAATTTTCAGCCACCTTCATGGATTGGTGATCTAATACAGGACCCCATACGTAGTCACTGGTTTGCTGAAATTTTTTTTTTTTTTGTGGTATTTTTTTATTTCCTCCCTTCACAAGACTTAAAAATCAATCTCGTGCAGGTCTTTTAAATTTCCGGGCAAATAATAAAAACGAAAAACCGAGTGATTTTCAGGGCCCCGTCAATCCAGGGAAAGGCCAAGTTCATCTCCAAACGTCGTAAGTTAAACCCTTCCCTGTTAACCCCCCCAAAATTTTTGGGTGATCGGAAACATAAGATTTTTTCTACCCTGTTTTTATGTGAGCTGGAGGGTTTGGGCCATTTTTCTTCTTTTTGGGCCAAGTTCAATGATTAGTAAAAAATAAAACCGCACAACAAACATGCTGTGAGCTTGACCTTTAACCCTAACAAAAAAAAAAAAAATTTTTTCCCTTTTTTCCTCCTCGCCTTTTAAAAGCCATAACCCTTTTTTTTTTTTCCAAACCCACATAAAAATATGAGGGGTTTTTTTTTTTCGGGAAAAAGAAGGGACTTTTCAGGTGTAAATTTTTTATATTATATAGAAAAACGGGGGGGGCCTGGGGGGGAAAGCTCCTGTATGACATGGAGAAAAAAGGGTCTGGGGTTTTTTGGGGTCCCGGTGCCCGGGCCCTCTGCCGATGAAAAACCCGTTGGGCCATGTTAGCACAAGGTTCTAGGTTTTAATAGGTTTCAAGGGCAAAAGGGCCAAATAGGGATTTCCTTTCTCTTATGCAAAAACAAGTAAAATTTATTCGTTTTTAGCTTCAAATATCAATGCGGTTACTGTTCAAATACAAACATTAAATTTAGTGGAAACAATAGAAAACATAAGAGACACTCGCGCGTCTGGATCGTGCCCTCGAAACTCTGGGGAAAAGTTTGGAAAGAGGCAAAACTTGGGTTTGTAATCATTTCATGCGACAATGGGAAAGGACATTTATTTTAGGTTTTTTTTGGTTTTTTTTAAGGGGGAAAATTTTTGAAAATGGGGGTAGAGCCCTTTTGTATTTTGGTCCAAAATTTTCTTATAAAAATCAAACCATCGAAAATATTTTTTGTAGTTTTTTCATATGCCAAGCCTGTAACAAAAGGATGTGTTTTAAAGTTTAAAATACTCATGGCTATCTTTAAAGTTTTTTGGGTGATATGTTGATGTTTTAAAAAAAATATTTTTAAAACATTATAAAATTGGGAAAAAAAAAAAGAAAAAAGAATATACTGGAAAAATTCCAAGTGGGGCAAAAAGGGGAAAAAAAAAAAGTTTCTTGCACCAATTTTTCGGGTTTTGGTTTTTGCAGGGGTTCAAACTTCCAGTTTCAAATGACGTGTTCTCTGTATTCAAAAGGTTTTATACGCCTCTGGGAATAAACCCAAAAATGCAAGGTTTCCGTTATGGTTTTTTGGGGCGTAAAAAAAATTTCCCAAAAATTTTTTATATTTTAAAATTGCGCCACGGCGCCCTTTTTCCCCGGGGGCCGAAAACTTTTTTTGTACTAACCCCCTACGGACGTCAGTGAGGGGGCATTTTTTGGGAGGCTGAAGTGTACTTTTTATTTCTACAATTAAATGCATGCGACTTTTTTTGGTCACTTTATTCCCCCAAATTTTT
>JAODAL010064894.1:0-18482 GCA_025379985.1 Phyllomedusa bahiana
AAAAAAATGGCTTCTAAGTGCATTCTCCCTCAAAATTTTTTTAATAGTGGCTGAAAGTCATATTTAAAATTTTTTGGGGGTCATGTAGCGTGAATACAGCAATAATAAAGCCCTTCAACAAAAAAGTGGCTTCTAGTGGCATTTCTCCCTCACAATTTTTAACAGTGGCTGAGAAGTCATTTTTATAATTTTTTGGGTCATGCTCCCTTTGAAAATGCAGCAATACTACAGGTCCTATTATAAAAAAAATGTTTGTTTCTAACAGACATTTGTTCTACACAATTGCCCAAAGGGGCTCAAGGGTCATGCTTTAAATTTTTTGGGGGGCATTTTGCTTTGAAATGCAGTCAATACTACAGGTCCTATACGAAAAAATTTTGATTCTAATAGACATTTGTTCTTCACAATTGTCAAAAGTGGCTCATGGGTCATGCTTTGAATTTTTTGGGGGCATTTTGCTGTGACATGCAGCTATACTAGAGGTTCTATTCTAAAAAATGTTGTTTCTAACAGACATTTGTTCTTCACAATTGTCCAATGTGGCTCAAGGGTCATGCTTTAAATTTTTTTGGGGGCATTTTGCGTGACATGCAGCTATACTACAGGTCCTATTCTAAAAAATGTTGTTTCTAACAGACATTTGTTCTTCACAATTGTCAAGAGTGGCTCAAGGGTGATGGTGCTGTCAGAAACAGGAATAGGTAGGACACTGTTAATGGACACATATTGCAAAATGACTTGTAATTTGCAAGATCTTTAACATAGCTATCAACCCCTGTATTGAGACAACCCATTTAATACAATGAAAAAAAAGAGAAACAAAGACATGGGGGGATTCCATCCTATTTTAAAAATGTGTTTTCTAAAATTTAAAGTACTAAAAGACTTGCATGTACAAAATAGCTGTTAAAAAAATTCCTCTGAATTGTACAAGGATTACAGGAAAACTTGACCAGATGTAGGTTATTCAGAGGACATGGAGTATGGAGCACGGAACAGAGAACAAAGTACAGAGACAATTTCCTCCAGCACGTTGAGTAAAATGAGAAAAAGAATGCCAAGATTAAAGGGCAACCTGGGTAACAGGAGCGTAACCACCAGTATTTCCAAGTGAAGCTCAATTTGGGCCACACCATACGGAGGGACAAAGCGCTACCCAGGTAATTGACTGTGTACTGAGCAAGGCTGGGTTCTCACACTTCCGCTTCCGCACTCTGCTTCATCACGACAGTTTTTATTGCTGCGTCATCAGGGCATTTTAAACCTGCGTGTTAATAGATGACGGACGCCAGCCTGGGCTCTCACCGCACCCACTGGAACTCCGCCCCCGGGTCATGCTGAGGCCCAGGACAGGTATAGTCAATGTCAGTGAAACTAAAATGGTGGTTGAAAGACTCCTTTTCCGGCACTTTTTAAATGTGGGGTCATGCAGGTTTTTGGGGCTCATGCTGTGGCCCAGGCCCGGGATATTCAATGTCCAGTTCAAGTAAGAGATGGTTCAAATCATACTGCCTTCTGGCACTTTTCATTTGTGGGTGATGCAGGTTTAAGGGCCCAGGCTGTGGTACAAGACGGGGATAGTGAATGGTCTGTGACTTTTTTTCTGTGACTTTTATAACCTAAGTGTGTTGCCTAAGATGTAGCACGTATCCATTTGACTGTTGTGGATGTTATTTTCAGCTTCTCCAGCCTTGTTTGGGTGTAATAATGAAGGTGTTGTTGCTCTCCCATAGACTTTAAATGGTCATCGCTCATAATCGACGCTCACTATCGAAAAACCTTATCGATAGCGGCCGACTATCGACTATCGATCGATCTCGATAGCCAACGCAATCGCTCAACACTAGTGTTCAGTGTATGGGATAAATGTTGTTCTATTTTAACAGACCAGACTTTTTCAAATGCAACAATACCAAACACGTGTAACCTTTTTATTATTTTATTTTTTAATTTATAAAATATCAAAAGGGGGTGTTTTGAACTTTAGATTTTTTTTATTTTTACACTTGAAAAAATTTTTGGAGTCCTTCTAGGCTACTTCACCACTAGGGTGTGTGATCGTTTATACAGCCTAATGTGTTGCAATACAAGGCATTAGGGTGTACAAAGATGGCTGTTTTACTACTTCCTGCCTGGGGTAGGAAGTAGTAAAACAGAAAACATGGCAGCGATGGAAGCCTTCATAAGCCTTCCAGCTGCCATGTTAATCGATCAGGAGCCCATGATTTCACTGTGGGCTCCCTGATAGGAGTGAGGAACAGTGCACGGCACCATTTCTCATTGATTTAGGGGTTAAACAGCACAGGATGGTTCTGGCACCATCCCGCGCTGTAACCGCCATGTGTTATCTGAGATCCCACTACAGAGCCCTTTACCAGCATTAGGATGTACTCAAATGTTCAATGTCGGTAAGGAATTAATAATTTTGACGATGTTTACTCTGATACGTCGCAATTCTTTTGTAAATATGATTTTGGTTTCTCTCCTCTTTCACTTCCAATAACACAGAGATACAGGTAGAATCTATGAAGTCTGATACCAGGTTCAGTTGAACCTGAGGAAATCCCCATTAAATCAAAAGAAGAATGCTGATAAAAAGCGTACTGGGGGACTAGCCTTTATGGTTGGGGATAAAGTTTGGCTTGCTACTAAAAACAAGAGATTGAAAGTGCCCTGTCACAAAATGGCTTCTTAATTTGTTGGTCCTTACCTAATTATACAGGTTGTAAATCCAATATCTTCTCGCATACACCTTCCTCCGACCTTCAGGATCCACAAAGTTTTCCATAAATTTATCCTCAAAAAGTATGAACCTCCAGTCAGTTCCCTAAAAGATTGTCCTCCTCCAGTCCAGGGGATCTGGAATTCAAAGTGGATTATTGGAGGTTCAGGAATGGTATACAATACCTAGATCATTGGAATGGTTATGGGCTGGAGGAACAAACCTGGGTTCCAGCCTCATCAATTCATGCGAATTGACTGATGAGGGCATTTCATACTAAGTTCCCCTGTAAACCAGGCCCTAGATCTAAGTGTCCAGTGGCCCATCGTAAAAGGGTGGGGAGTTCTGTGAGTGATATGTGTATGGCTCTTCAGGAGATTCTGGTCTCTTTTCAGCCTTAGTCAGAGTTCTATATGGAACCTTAATAGTTAAAAACTTGAGCCAATCCCTGGCTGGGTTGGGATATTTAAGTTTTACTGTTTTATTTTTCTTTGCCTGTGATTGCTTCCTGTATCCTGGCTGATATCTCTGTGCGTTTGCTGTTCTTTTGGATTATATCTGGCCCTGGACTATGGTTTACATCTCGGCTATTCTTCTGTCTGTTATCCATCTGATTGTCTTCCATCTGTTTGTGTTATGTCTGTTTGCCCTCCATTTTGCTATTGTTTGGCCAGAATAAGGTTCCTGTATGGGGTTGTCCTTTTCAGGACAGTTGCTTTACTTAAGCAGGGTAAGCCAGGGAAAGATTAGAGCATCCCTGATATTTAGAGAGACAATAGTAATGGAGGATTCTGAACAGTAGTGCAAAAGACTACAGAGCTCTAACGGGTTATAGTTTGTCAGTAATGTAAACAAACTCCTGCTTGCAGATAAACAAAATTGCTGTCACCACCCCGAACCCTATTCTAGAGCTGGTCAGAGCAGGAAATGGTGGTTGGTAACCTATTGAAGCTTGTATACAAAAGCAGGAGATAAGATCTGCTCTGAGCAATATCAGAACAGCAATGTATTTGCATTCTCTGTTATAGTTGAAAACTATTATTCTTATTTCATTTCAGCCAACCAAAAACTAAACATACTTTATGCTGACTACTGACCAAGGCTACATGAGCATAGCAATGACCTGTGAAACAGCTAGGAAAGTCTACCCATGGTATGCTATGTGATGCTATATGGCAATTCTGTGAGCAATGATCAATGCTTCTAGTACTCAAACTAAAACATGATGTATCCAGTTTCAGACAGTGAAGCTTAATTAAGGGTCCTTAGAGAAATCACAATGGATCTGTCACATCCATCAGGATTTCCGTGAAAGTGGAAATCATGATGCTAATGTGACAAAGCCTTTGGATCACACAAAAGTATAAAATGTTTATAAAACCACTGAGAATTGATTCCTTAATTTGCATAATTTATAAACAGCTGTGATACTATAGTTCCTATCATATTCTCCTCATGTTAATCACCAATGTGAGTTTCATACACTTTTTAAAGTAAAAATAAGTAAACTCTTTAACATCACCATGAAAATTAAAACATAATACTTGCAATGCTTATGTTTTACACTAAGCACATAGAGTAAAAATCCACAGCACAGGAAGAAAATGAACAATTGAATTTTTTTAATCTGTAGACCCTTATTTAGTAGCATTTACCTAAACTTTTCCTGTAGCTGCAAATGAGATTTGAAAAACATTGAGAAGGATGTTAAACAGTTCCACTTTGTTTTATTTGTCCAAAAAAACTTACCAAATGCATTGTAGGACATTCAGATGGTGTACAAGCACAAATGCATAACATTTTGCTTGGAGAAAAAAATGCGCAGGGAAGCAGGAGCACAGAGAGGTGAGTACAGGGGAGCAGGACAAGTTGTACAAGTGTGCACGTGAACCAACGTGCAGGTGATGGTGCCACTCATAAAATTACCCCTCTTGGGTCTCCCCTCTTTTTTGCCTGATGGAATTTCAGAACGATACCCTGGTCAAGAATGTTTGCCTCCCATTTCCGGGACTGCTCTTCTAGCACAAATAAATTCCAGTCAACAAGGAAGTAACGCTTTCCCCTAATAGTCTTCATGCTCAGAATCTCCATTACCTCAAAGACATCAAAAGAGTCAGCTTCAGGGGATGGAGAAGCAGTTGAGGACCAATGGCTTGAGGGGCAGGACGTGGAAGACGTTTGGGATGTGAATGGAAGGAGGCAGCCAGAGCTTGCAGGCCACCTGAATAACTTGCTGAAGAACTTCAAACGGACCAAGGAACTGTAGCTGGGGATCTTCAGGCATATGTATTTGGCAGACAGCCATACCTTCTCCCCTGGGGAGAAGGCCTAAGGTGGTTTTCTCTTCTTGCCCACCTGTGACCTCATGCATGGGGATTCTTGAAGTAAGGACTGTCAGGTCTCTTGCCAGATGCCCATGTGGTTTCGGAATTGGGCATCCAGAGAGGGGACCTCCAATGAGAAAAAGGAAAAAGGAAGGGGGATGAGGGTTCTGGCCATAAACAATGTAGAAGGGTGAGACTCCGGTTGAGTTGGAACTCAATGGTTGAACCAGAATTCCACCCAGGGTAGCAGGTTGGTCCAGTCCTCCTGAAGTGCAGAGACTAATGGCATAAATAATCTCCCAGAACTTAGTTGACTCTTCCACCTGCCCATTGGTTTGGGGATGATAGGCCAAAAATAAGCCTAAACTTGACCTGGAGACGAGAACAGACTGCAAACCAGAACTTTGAGATGAATTGGACCCCACGGCTTGAGACAATATGCAGGAGCAGTCCATGCAGGTGGCAAATATACCATAAGAAGTGGCAAGCAAGCTGAGATGCCAAGGGTAGACCAGCAGATGTGTGAAGTGGGTCATCTTCGAAAGCCAGTTCATAATCTCCCAAATAAGGGTATTATTAGAGGAGGGTGGTAGGTCAGTAATGAATCTGTATTGGTCCAAGGACACTCTGGTATGGGCAAGGGTTGCAAAAGTTTAGCAGATTTGAGTGTTTCATGTGCCACATTGCAGTCACACATGGCATATGAAAGAATAAAGTCCTTGACATGCTGACCCAACTTAGGTGACTAGTAATGTTGATATATGGGCAAGCAGGGTTTCTGTTTCTGAACTCCAGAATAGAAGAATGTCCCTACTTCAAAATTCTTTTCCTTAGAGCAGGAGGTACGAATGTTTTTCCTTAGGTAATACATTGTAGATAAATGGGCGCTGCTGAAATCAGACGTTCAGGAATGATTTGCCATGGTTTGGAGTATAGGCCAGCTACCTCAGATGCATGGGAGAGAGCATCAGCTTCAATATTCTTTTCCGCTCTTATTCTTGTCCGGTCTTAAGTGCATCAAGAAATCAAATCTGGAGAAGAAGAGGGACCACCTGGCTTGCCGAGATTTCAAGCACTGTGCTGTTTGTAGATACAAAATATTTACAGGGTGACAATAGAAGGAACAGTCTTGTTTAAACCCTTTCTGTTTGTGGATACACTTTTACTAGTTCATATACACAATATCTCTTTTATCTTCAAAAACATATAGTATAAACAACACCTGCAAATGTAACTTCAATGAAAGTTCTTTTAAAGCAAAGCTTTGTTAGTCATATCACTAATCTCTTACTGTGATACCGCATGAGTCCATCAGTTAAACTGAAGTATCTACAAGCTGGAGATGTCTCACCCATTGTGCATAGGACATTAGCCATTCTTCCAAACCCAACTTAATGGTCAGCAATTATTGATCCCCTATAGTGTAATTTTATTTGGCAGGGAAGAAAGTCTTAGGAAAAAACCTGCATCTGAAAGTTTTGCCTTTGTGGATTTTATGCATGAGGACTGGACCTGCTCCCACAGATGAGGCACCAACTTTGAATGCTTCTTCCGCTTCGGGTCGCTAGGATTTAGGGTTTCCGTTCTTCTTGGTATGCACCACAATAGGCACTACCACAGTGGAGAAGTGCAGAATAAATTATCAGTAATAGATGGCAAATCCCAGAAAGCGCTGTATGACCCATAAACTGACTGGTTGTGGCCATTGCAGGACGGAAGACAACTTAGCAGGGTCCATCTGAAGCTCTTTGTCGGAGACAATGTACCCAAGGAAGAGTAGACTGTACTGTTCAAAAATGCATTTTTCAAGCTTGGCATGGAGTTGATTGCTTTGTAGACATCTTAGAACCTGGCGCACATGGGCACAATAAGCCTCAGGCGAGATTAGGCGAGTAAATCAAAATGCCATCTAGATATTCGACAACACATGACTATAGGAGGTCTTAATCTCATTAACAAATTCTTAAAAGACAGCTGGAGCATTGCAGTGGCTGAAAGGCATTGCCAGATATTCAAAATGCCCATCACAGGTATTGAAGGTAGTCTTCATTCATCACCTTCACAAATTTGAATCAGGTTATAGGCCCCCTGCAAGTCAGGTTTTGTGAAGACTCTGGTTCAGCAAAGATGGTCAAAAAGCTCAGATATCAATGGCAATGGATATCGGTTCTTAACGGTAATCTTATTGAGACCCCAACAGTCAATACAGTGGTGAAGAGAACCATGCCTTTTTTCTATAAAGATGAACCCGACAACAGCTGGAGAGGTGGGCTTGCAGATGAACCCTTTGTGAAGATTTTTTTTTTATTTTTTAAATGATCTGTGTCTCGGGTAAAGACAAAGGTTTAACCCTGTCCTGAAGAGGAGTAGTCCCAGGTAGGAGGTCAATAGGACAATGATAGGTTCAATGTGGCAGAAGGGACCCAGCCTGTTTCTCACAAAAAATATCTCCATAATCATGATACAGTGAAGGCAGCTCCAGCAGGGGAGTGGAAGATGTCAGTAGAGAAGTGGTGTGCACTGGACACGGTGCCACAAGACAGCGGAAATGACAGTTAAGTGTTTGACACTGTCCCTCATAAATGCCTGTTGGCTAAATTAAAGTCTACTGGGTAAGAAATAGTACTGTGTAATTGGCTTAAAACTGGTTACTGGATCGTATTGAGAGTTGTAGCACATGGTCCCCAGATAAAATACATAAATTCAGTACTGGGTCCACTTTTGTTCAGTTTGTTTATTAATAATATAGAGGAGGGAATATATAGCACTATTTCTATTTTTGCAGATGATACCAAGTATTGTTCAATCTAGGGAAGAAATTCAGAAATTGCAAGCAGATTTAGACACACTGAATGTTTGGGCATAAATGTAATGTACAGAAGTTGATGTTACTATACATTACTATAATTATGATTCGGGTGCTATGAGAAATATCTGCTGAACTTTGTGTGATCTCTGTAATTTTGCTAACTGTCTGAGCCTGTGTTTGATGATGTGCTAAAAAGTGTAAAGTCATACCTTCCAAGCAGATATGTAAATTAGTTCACAGCCACTGAGCCTAAGTAAGGAGGAAATTTCCATAGCAACCAGATAGGGGGGTTAGAAAAGTTATAAATATAGGTAAATTTAGTGTGTCTTAGTTAGTTGTGTGTAGTTCTGGTTAAATCTTATTCTGAGCTCGTCAGAGATGAACATTGTGCCACCCTGACATAATCTTAACTGCCCCCTGGGCTCAGTGGTCACTTTCACCCTCTACTCCCTGGTCGCATAAGAGATCTATGATGAGATAGATACAGCTTTAGAAGAAGGAAGTAGTGGTCTAGTCTGTAGGAGGACTTTGAATGTAAGGAATCTTCATGAGGTAAAGTTGGTCCCATATACCTCAGGGCCTTTGGGACCCAGCAGCTTCTGGCCTGGCTCAATATCCCAAACTGTTCTAAAGTCACGGGAGTCATGGGGAGCTCCACCTTTGACTCAAGTCTGGCATGATCTCTATATAGGGACTTTGAAATGTGAAACTACTGCTCCTCTACTGCATGCCTTTGTGGCTTGGCCAGAAGGAATGATATTTGAAAGAGGTCCGGTTCTTATGTGTATAACATCTTGCCTGGAAGTAAGGAAAAGTGATGTGTTGCAACAGTTAACCCTTTGCCTCCTGCCACTTAATTTTTCTGCACATTAACAGCATGGTCACTGTAGACAGTTAAGGACTATCACCATCAGAGTGTGCCCCGGGTGAACATCTCCACTCTCTGCATCCCCATCTTCACTGTATTGGCTCTGGGGTAGCATGAGAAGCATGGTTTGAATGATAGTCACTGTGACCAAGTACTCCCCTCCTCTCCATTGCTGCTCTGGGCCATTACATAAAAAGGTTTCATTATCCAAAGGTAACAAGTGTTCTTTGCCTAAGAATCGTCAATATGTGGAATAGTCTATCTCAGGAGCTGGTCACAGTAGAAGGACCTTTAAAACATTCCTCTATACAAATGAGATTTAGTTGTATAGATTCATTGAAAAAAGACAAGCTCAACTAAGGATGGGAAAAGTTGTAGATAATGGAGGGTTATAGGTATTTTTAAAACTTTGTTTTCTCCTATTTATCCAGAATATGGAATCCAAAAGGCATGGACCAATTATCCGTAAAAAGAATATTTCAGTCCTGAACCAAAATCTTGATCAGACTCGATCTACATTCTAACAAGAATTGCATAGGGTTACATAATTATTAATATTATTTTGTTGTATATAATTATCTTTTTAGAATATATGTATAAAAAGTTATTTTTCAAGAAACTCCACATTATTCCAGTTATTCCAAGTTTATAATGGAAGACAGATGCCATTATGTAAAATGACTCCACTTAGCATGGAAGAAAGACAAGAGATAATAAACTATCCTCTCACTCCTTGTCTGAGGCTCAATATGCAGTCCTAAGTAAAGGTCAAACATTTTCCCCAACTATTTTTTTTATTTTTTTTACAGTCCTTAAAGGAGTTGTCTCATTACGAGCTTTCAGCCTGTCAGTGAGCCTGGTAAGTTGAACTGAGGGGCGTGTTTCTTGGTCTGTCTCTTCTGCTCCCTCTCCCCCCCTCCCATCAGCACACAGGCAGCTACGTAACTTCTATACAGGGGGGGGGGAGGGGGTTTGCTGCCAGAGTTCACCCTGTGTGTGCCTGCCTAGGTCTGTTACAGGAGAGGGCTGATCTATGAGTGTAGAGAGGAATGTGAAGTGGTGTGCTAATAGAGCAGAGGGGATGCATGTGTTCCTATATCCCCTGCTTAGCTTACAAGTCTCCACATCTCCAGCAACAACAAGGGAAGTGTTACTATACTCAGGATGTCTCACTAATACAGGAGAGCATAAAGTATTCACATGCCTGATCTGTATAGTATTAGTATAGTCACAGTTCCAAAGACATATCATGATTATAGTAACAGACAGGGTCACTGCTGTCACATCTATCTGTGTAGAGAGCAGGAGGAAGCAGGGACACACAGGGTTAATCCAGGCAGCATGGACAAAGATGCCAGAGTCCTCCCTCCCCCTCCCTCTACTACAGAAGCATTCTGTGAGGGAGGGGCTCTCTGCTCCGACCTGTCTTCAAAGACTGAGGAGTCATAAAGACCTGACAGCCAGTAAGATAAGGATCAACAGGTCCGCTGCTATAGAGATTTGAGGAGCTGATGCACTCCTGCTAACAGGGCTAACTCAAAATCAGTAGGACATTTGTAATGAACATATATTGCAAAGCTGCTTGTTTTTTAAAGATCTTTTAATTAAAACCCAATCATTGTAGCGAGACAACCCCTTTAAGCATATATATATATTTTATTCAGCAAACTGATTTTTAAAAAAGTTACATTCTGGTAAACGTATGAATGAAGGTTTAGGAAGTTATGAGTAGAAAAAGGCAATTTCAATTTTGAAGGAGTTGTTGTCTGAAAAAAGAGATGATAAATCAGATACATTTTCATCTCAGGTCATTCGAAAATCTACAAGGTTTCCACCTTTTTTCTTATGCTTATGAGTAGAGATGGGCGAATTTCTCAAAAATTCGATTCGGTGATTTCGCCGAATTTCCCGACAAAAATAACTTCGTCCCGAATTACTTTCGGGGCACGTATCACGGTTAAAAACAGCTGATTTCAGACTGCCAGAGCTTGCATGGGTGCTTTAGGGAATGTTGTGCCAGCTTAAATATGCAGAGGGAGCTTGGTTTGGTCTCTTACAATGGTTGTGTTTTAGTTATGACACGCACATGACTGCCGCGCTCTTAGTATCGCTTCACTATAAAATTCCCTGGGGCACTTAAGAGAGCAAAACTGACCAAAAACTGAAGGGGGAATGTAGCCTGATAAGAGTCATGGCAGCGACTGCTGGACAAAAAACAAGTTGAGGGTCAGTGGCAACATCAGTGACAGAGTGTTGGAGGTGACGCGGCAAGCCACAGCAGATGAGGTCAGACAGTGGCAACAATGACAATTTTAGAGGTGGCATAAAAGGAGTAGGCACAGTCCTACATTGTGGCACCAATGACACAGTGTGTAGGTCACGGGCGCAGCCACACAGCGAAGCAGCATTGAGGTCAGACAGTGGGCACAGAGACAGAGTAAAGTGTGTTGAGGTCACGGGGCAGAGCCACCAGCAGCAAGCATGATGTCAGACAGTGGCACAATGACACAGTGTGTAGGTCACGGCAGCAGCAGCATGAGGTTCAAGACAGGGCACACAAATGACATTCTAGAGTGCCAAATGACAGATTAGGCCACAGCGTGGGAGCATGACACAGTGTGTAGGTCACGGCAGACCAGCCAACAGCAGGCAGCATGAGGTCAGACAGTGGCACAATGACATTCTAGAGGGTGGCAAAAAAAGGAAGTAGGCACACCAGAGTGGCACAATGACCAACAGTTTGTGGGTCAAGGGCAGAGCCACAAGCAGCAGAATGAGGTCAGAAAGTGGCACAATGACAGAGTGTGTAGGTCAAGGCAGCAGCCACAGCAGCAGCATGAGGTCAGGACAGGCGGCACAATGACAGAAGTAGTGTAAGGTCACAGCAGCAGCCACAGCAGCTGCATCGAGGTCAGACAGTGGCACAAAGACACAGTGTTGTAGGTCACGGGGGCAGCAGCAGTATGAGTCGACAGTTGCACAATGACATTCTGGCGGTGCCAAAACAGGAGTAGGCCACAGAGTGGACAACGACCACAGTGTGTAGGTCACGGCAGCAGCCACGCTGCAGCATGAGGTCAGGACAGTGGCACCATATGACATCGTTAGAGGTGGAAAAGGATGGAGCCCACAGGAGTGGAGAAAAATTGGGACACAGTATGTGGTAGGGTCACGGCAGGCAACCACAGCAGCAGCATGAGGTCGGACAGTGGCACAATGACAGAGGAGTAGGTCAGGGCAAGCACAGCATGAGGTCAGACAGTGGCACAATGAAGCATTATGAAGGTGGCAAAAACAGGAGTAGGCCCAGGTAGTGGCATAGAGATATGACAGAGTTGATGTGTAGGTCACCGGCAGCAGCACAGCAGAGGCATGAGAGTCAGACAAGTGGCACAAAGACAAAGTGTTGTAGGTCACGGCCAGCCGCAGCATAAGGTCAGACAGTGGCACAATGACATTTTGTGTTGGTGGCAAAACCAGGGTAGGCCACAGGTGTGGGAGGGACAATAGACACAGTTGTGTAGGTCACGGCAGCAGCCACTGCAGCAGCAGCGTTGAGGTCAGACAGTGGCCCAATGACATTGTAGGAGGTGGCTAAAAAAGGAGGAGGCCACTAGAGTGGCCACAATGTACACAGTAGTGTATGTGTGTAGGTCATGCAGCAGCCAAGCTAGCTGATGAGGTTCAGGACAGTGGCACAATGACAGATTGTGTAGGTCACGGCAGCGAGGCCACAGCAGCAGCATGAGTCAGACAGTGGCACAATACAGAGTGTAGATAGGTCCGGCAGCAGCCAAAGCAGCAAGCATGAGGTCAGACAGTGGCACAAAGACACAGTGTGTAGGTCACGGCTAGCAGCAGCGGAGGTCAGAAGTGCACATATGACATTCTGGAGGTGGCAAAAAACAGGAGAAGGCCACAGAGTGGGACAATGACACAGGTGTAGGTCACTGGCAGCAGCCACAGCAGCAGAATGAGGTCAGACAGTGGCACAATGACACTGTGTAGGTCACTGGCAAACACGCCACAGCAGCACGCATGAGGTCAGACAGGGGCACAATGACAGTGTGTAGGTCACGGCAGCAGCAACGCTAGCACCATGAGTTCAGAGAGTGGTACAAATTAGACTCTGTGTGGAGGTCACGGCACCAGCACTAGCAGCAGCAGCATGAGTCATAGGTGGCACAATTGACAGGACTGTTGAGGTGGGTGGCTATACAGTCCTGGTAAAAGTTGGTGGTAGGCAGATCAGATGGAGAAACTCGGTATAGACAGTTGTGTGGAATGCAGGCGGGTGGCGGCATCAAGAATAGTGGCTGAGGCAGGTAGTTTGAACCAAGACTGACCGCCTAGGCATTGGTGTGTGGAAATCCTGGCCGTTCCACGGCTGATTCATCTTGTCAATAGGTTCAGTCGTTCCACATTTCTGTGGAACAAGCGGTTTGCTTGGGGTAATGATGGCCCCGCCATGCAATAAATAGTTTTAAGTAAATCACACCTCTCTCTATTATTAACATTTTTCCCCCCCCCCATCCCCCCCCGCCCCCCCCCCCCCCTCACTAACCCCCCCCCCCCCCCCCCCCCCAAACCAACACACCAAAACACATAACCACAACCCACCAACCCACACCCTTTTTTATTTAAAAATCATCATTTTAACTAATTTGAACCCCTTAAGTGATGTGCCGTGTGTGTCCCAATACTATATATATATATATATTAGATATATATTATTCATCTTATTGTGACAACTTTGTATAGGTGTTTTTATAAACCTGCGCCTCCCCGGACTGGAGTGTTTGTTGGCCGTCTCACTGAACACCGCTCTGATGCGACACTAAAGGCCGGGCAGGACAGCTTCTCCATTGCAAACTCTGCCAAGTTGCGGCCACACATCAGTTTGGATGCCCAGTAGTCAGCACACGGTGGATCTTCTAACTTGGGTGGCAGAGTGCTTTCCATGTAGGCCACCACCTGCTGGTTCAGGGGAATGCTCCAGGTCTGCTGCTGGCTGCTGGCGACTGCCCTCTCAATAGGCGGGTGAAGGAAGCTGCTCTATCAGTGACTCCAGAATTAGATTGCTGCTGATGGAGCTGTTACTCTCTACCCCCACCCCACCCCACTTCCCCCAGCTGCCGCGCAAGTAGTACGTGAGCGCTCAGGAACCCCGCGGGTCAGACCTGTCAGAGGAGGGTCGATGCCTAACATAGGCAGCAGCCAACTGACTACGGATGATTTTCCTATAGTATTTGAGTTTGTCCTCCCTTTCAATAGCTGGGAAAAAGGCTCCCATTTTGGACCGGTAGCGAGGGTCCAATAGGGTGGAGAGCCAGAAGTCATTCCTCTGCCGGATGCTGACTATTTGGCTGGCACTAGCCGGGGCAAATAAGCATGCTGCGGGCCATCTGCACAAGTGACTCCGAGGGGCCCCCTGCCTCCATCTCCACTGTATACTGCCACGGTGCTTGCGGGTCATTCTGCCTCGTCTTCCTCATCCCCATCTACCTCCTCCAGCTGCTCCTGCTCCATCTCTCTTGTCACCTGGGTAGAAAATCCACTCATTTCACCATACAATGCTTCTGCTCCAATGTCCTCCTACTCCTCCTCCTCCATTTCAGTCCTCAGCGGACTCATGTGGCCGCGAGATGTAGTTGCCACATCTCCAGTCCCCTGCCCAGACAGATTTTTCAGCATCTGTTCCAGGACATGAAGCAGTGGAATAAAGTTATTCATCCCGTAGTCCTGGCGACTGACTAATAACGTCGCCTCCTCGAATGGCCTCAACAAACGGCAGGTGTTACGCATGAGCTGCCACTGGCTGACATCAAAGTTACACAGAGGAGTACTCCTGTCCGCCTGGATCATCAAAAAAATCGTTAATGGCCTTTCTCTGTTCATACAGTCGGTCCAACATGTGCAGGCTGGAATTTCCCAACGGGTGGAAACATCGCATATCAGAGTGTGTTGGGGGAGGCCGTTTTTGCCACTGCAACTCGAGGAGGGTGTTCTGGCTTTGTACGAATGGATAAATTTGCATGCACAGGTTTCCTGGGCCATATTCAGAATCTCTGAAGATCGGGGGGAAGACTTCAGGAACCTTTTCACAACCAGATTGAACATGTGCCCCATGCAGGGCATGGACCATCCCTCCTCGGTGCAGGCGGACACCATGTTCCTCCCATTGTCCGTCACCATGGTTCCGATTTGCAGTTGGCGCGAAGGAAGTCACACATCGATTTCTTGTGCATGACGCGGAGCAGTTCCTCCCCTGTGTGACTTCGTTGCCGGGAAAGCCAGGTGTAAAAATGCGTGACACCGTGTGCCCCTATAATGTGGAAATGATGGGGGTTTTACTTGTGGAGGTGGGGGTGGTGGTGGTGGAGGAGGAGGAGGCGGACTTTGGGTGCGGGACCCGCAGTTTGACAGCGTGAAGGGGGGAAAAAGCGGCTTTCCCCTGTCCAAGTTGTTGGGGGCCGGGGGGCCAGAAGAAACTTTTTAAACCCAGTGGGCGTAAAGGGACATGTACGGGCCCTGACCGTAGTTACAGCTCCAGACGTCCGCGCTCCCGGTTGCCCCTTTTGGAAAAAAACCGATAAGCTAAAGAACTGGCCCCAAATTCTGTTTTACATATTTATGAGGTGTGGTATTTCCCTTTTTTGGGAAAAGGGAAATTACGGCTTGGAACTCTAAAATTTTTTTTTTTGGGGTTTGGGCAAACCCAATTAGTTTCTAAAGGGGTTTTGAGCCCAAACCATTTGGAAAAAGGGGGGGGGAATGCGTACCAAAAACCTTGGAAAGTACCCTTGGTCAGCGGGCTGCCCCTTAGGAGGGGTTGGACACATTTTTTTGGTCTTTTGCATTTCGCCTCGCTGAAGGGGACTGCGGGGCGCCATGAGTAGCGAGGGCGGAGCATCGGGCCCCGGGAAAGTTTGATGTAAAAGAGAAACGCTCCCTTCCCTGCAGAGGTGGGGGGGCCCTTGACGGGGCTGCAATGGCATCCCTCCCCAATTTTGGCTTTGTGCTGCGGCGGCGGGAAAGGACCACCACATTGAGCCATTTTCTCCAGGCAAACGGGGGGTAAAAGCTACAGTTTTTGGGGGAGGGCCATGGTCCCCAATGTTTAGCCCCCGGGGCCCACGTTTTCACTTTTTGCCCACGTTTTCTAATTTTCCCTATTCGGTTTCCTCCGGTGTTTAGCAAAGAACTGCCAAAACCCCCCCGGGTAGCGGGATTTTACCGCCAACGCTCCAAAATTGGGGTGACTACAAAATGCCGCTGCCTCCCTGACCCCCTTTGTGCCGCTACTTTTTTGGGGCCCTCAAAGGGGGGGTTTTTTAAACCCGTGGCTGCTTGGCTCCCAAACCCTTCACACTGTTTGTTTGCCCTGCTAAATTTTAACGGCCACAAAACCCCACTTGCTGGCTCCCGCCGTTTCCCTGAAGCTCAAGCTGCGCCCCCCCTTTTGTGACGTTGATGAAGCCTTGCTTCACCTGGCTCCCAAGTGCGGTGGATACATCATCATCAATTTGTGTTTCATCGTCACTGCTGTCCTCTTTCACCGGTTTTTGGTATGCAGGGGGTTTACCCCCCCAAACCCTGACCTCCCATGCCCTCTCCCCATCGTTTTACTTTGCCGCCTACTGCAAGAAGCAGGGGGTATTTGGGCCCCCTTTCTTTGCTGCCAAGTAGCTGCTGATGCCCCCCTCAAAAAATTTTTCATCCGTATATAGTGGCGCTGAGCCCAGACCCATAGTAGATCTTGGTGAGGGAAAACCCGGGTGGGACAGGGGAGGGTGAGGGCAGTTGGGGCCGCTTTTCCCGCTCCCCCGGGGCCCTGCCAACTAAGGTTTTTTGTCTGACGTTTCCCCCCGCTCTTGATGGGGTTGGGAGATGTCATCTGGGGGGAAGGGATGGGCCTAGTCAACCCAATTTAAGAACCCTTGGGTTTCTAGTCAGAAAACGGCCGCTAAAATGACAAGGCAAATTTTTGGCCTCACCCGGGGGTGACCCCTTTCTGCGACGTCCCCTTGCTGTGCTGCGACCTTTTGGGGCCCGCTCCAAAAAAAAATTTTTTTTGCCCCTTCCAAATCGCAGGTAAGAGCCTGCCACCCCCTTTGTCTGCATATGTTTGTTTTAAAATGTACAGGGCAAAGTTTTATGGGAAAATAAATTTTTATTTTAATAAATAAAATACCCTGTATTTGAATCCAAATTTAACCCACTAAAAAGCTTTGGGGAAAACCCCTTTTTCATAAACTGTGCTTTCCCCAAATTGGCAGGAAAAATTGACTTGTATGTGCCGTTTTAAAAAAAATCTGTGTATTTTACTGAATGTAAAAGCACCCAAAAAGGCTTAATTAACCCTTGGATAAGAATTAGGGTACAGAATTTCTTCTGTGGCGGGGGAAAAAAAAAGTTTTTTTACTGAGTACAAAAATACAGAAAAATACTTTGTTAACCCTTTGGGTGTAAATTGCGCCAAAAAAATTGAGGAAGCCCCAAAATACTAGCTTTGTAGCGTGTTCAATGGGTTTTTTTTTTACGTTTCACAACAAGAAAAAAATTGTAATTAACCTTGCTTGTGAATTATTACAGGAAAATTGTTTTTTTTTAGGGGTGTAAAAGAGGGTTTTATTTTTGTCACCACAGCTAAAACCCAACCCGCTTAAAAACCCCCTGGATAGTGTTGAGCGATTATGTTGGCCATCGACATGGTCAATGGTCGATAGTGACCCCCATCGACCGTAGTCATAGTCGATAGTAGATTATGAGCGATGACCCTTAAGTCTATGGGAGAGCAAAAACACCTTCATTCTTACACCCAAAAAGGGCTGGGAAGCTGGAATTAACAGCCACAACAGTCAAATGGATACGGCTACATCTTAGGCAAAAAACACTTAGGTTTTAAAAAACCCCGAAAAAAAATCACACACCATTACTATCCCTGTCTTTTACCACAGATGACCCCTTAAACCTGCATCACCCACAAATTAAAAGTGAGAAGGCATATGATTTGAACCATATTTTACTTGAACTGACATTGAATATTCTTTGGAAAACCCCCTGAGCCCAAATTGCATGACCCCCAGATTTAAAAGTGCCGGAAAAAGGAGTCTTTTAACCCCCATTTTTGTTGAACCCCGGGCATTGACTAACTGTCCGGGGCCACAGCAAGCCCCAAAAATGCAGACCCCCAAAATTCAAATGTGCCGGGGGAAAAAAAGTCTTTCAACCACCATTTTAGTTTCACTGGGGCATTGACATACCGTCCGGGCCACAGATGAGCCCCAAACCTGCATGACCCCCAATTTAAAAGGTGCCGGAAAAAAAGGAGTCTTTCAACCACCATTTTAGTTGAACTGGACATTGATATACCTTCCTGGACCGAGTATGACCATTAAACCGTCTACCCCCAAATTAAAAAAATGCCGGGGGAAAAGGATCTTTCAACCCCATTTTTTTTTCCTGGGCATTAACTATATCTGTCCTGTACCCCCAGAATGACCATTAAACCTGTCTGCCCCCAAATTAAAAAAGTCCGGAAATAGGAGTCTTTTAACCACCCTTTTAGTTGAACGGGCAATTACTTTCCCCGTCCTGGGTATCGCTTGCCCCTTGTATGAGTGCGGACCAATTGGCTTCCTTGGAAAAACGGTGGTTAAAAGTGTTGAGCGATTTTTATCGACAAAGTTGAAATCGGCCGGTTTTTATGGTAATCGGATTTTTTCGATCCCGTAATTTAGTTAAAAATCGCGCATA
>JAODAL010064895.1:0-18480 GCA_025379985.1 Phyllomedusa bahiana
TGGGTTGCTGAAGGGTGGGGGGGGTGGTGGTGCAGGGGGAGGAGGCGACATTGGCGCGGAGCAGCAGTTGACAACGGGGGGAAGAAACTCCGTCTCCTGTCCAATTTTTGGGTTGGCGGGCGAAGCACATTCACCTAGTGGGCCGTAAAGGACATTACGGGCCCTGACCGAGTTACAGCTCCACATTCCCCTTGCCGGGACCTTTGGAACAAACTGATAAGCTTAAGGCTGGCCCCCCAAACTTTTCACAATTTGTAAAGGGGGCGGGTACGATTTTTTTGGAAAATAAATTTGGTTGGAACTCTTCACCCGCTGGGCACGGGCAATTTGTTCTCTGAACTCAAGTCCCCATTTGGAAAGGGGGGACTGCATCCCAAACAATTTGGACGGAGAAAAGGGTCATTTTTCGCACCAAATGAGGTTGGATCATACTGTTTCTTTTTTTGAAAAATCGCCTTCGAACGACTGCGGGCACCATGATCGAGGACGGGACATCTGGACCGGGAGATATGGCAAAGAGAAACGCCCCCTTTCCCTGCAAGGTGGTGGAGCCCTGACGGGCTAAAAGGCATGGGGCCACTGGGCGCTGCTTTTTGCTGTTTCTGCGGCGGAAATGCCCACCACATCTAAACCACGTTTCTCCCCGGGACACTGGAGGGTATGCGCATGTTTGTCGCGGTCGTGGTTGGTTCCAATTTTCTCCCGGCCACTCGTCATTATCTGCCCACAGTTCCATATACCAATTTGGGCTCCTCCATGGCTTAGCAAAGAATGCCACCCCCGCCGAATCGGGTTTTACCGCCAACCCCCACTAGGCTATTTCCGCCGCTGCCTCGCTGAGCCCCGTGCCGAAATTTCTTGGAACGGAACGGGTTTTTCTACCCCTGGCCGTTTGGATCCCGCCCTTTTCCGCCTGCTGCCCCCCTCGACTCACGGCCACCTACCCCTTGCTGGCTGAAAAACCCGCTGCCTGACGCACAAGCGACGCCCTTTTCCTCCTGACGATATGAAGCCCTTTTTCCCCGGGCTCCCAAAAGCGGTCGGGTCATCATCACTGTTATTGTTGATCCTTCACTGTTTCCCCTCAAAGGGTCTTGGAATCAGGGGGCTGACCCCCACAACATGACCCCCCCCATGCCCTCCCCCCAACCCCCAAACTTTGCTGCTTCTGCAAGAAGCGGGGATATCGGCCCCTTTTCTTCACTGCCAAGTAGCTGCGACTGCCTCCTCAAATTGTTCACCCTCGCGTATAGGGCTCTGAGCCCAGCCCCACAAGTAGATCTCGGCAAAGGAACCGGGGGGACAGGGGCGGTTGAGGACGGTGAGGGCCGCGCCCCCCCCGGGCCATCCCAAACTAAGGGTTTGTGTCTTTTTTTTCCCACCAACTCTTGCGGGGGTTGTCAGATGTCAGGGGAGAAGGGGATGACCAAGTCAACCAATCAAAAAACCCTTTTAGTTCGGGAAAAACCCCGGGCTGCTAGATGAACGGCATTCTGGCCCCCGGTGACCCCGCTGCACTCCCCTTACTGGCTGCGACTTTGCCTGCTCCGGGAATGTTTGTGCCACTGCCACTCGCATTGAAGCCACGTAACGGTCTGGTGTGATCCACGGACCACCACTGGGGATGGCGTAAGCCCACACCCGGGGGCGGAATCTAAAATGGGTCTCGTTTACCAAGGGCCCCCGCAAAGCGGGATGGCTTGCTGCGGGGGAAGCCACCCGGTCCTACCACGGGGGGGCTTGCCTGCGTGCGGGCCCAAGGGGGACAGGTACAGGTACGGGGAGAGGCTCTAGCGGGACAGCGGGGGGGTCAGGGGAGGGGGGGCTCAGGTTCGAACGTAGACAAACAGGGGGTCAGGGCAGGTGCTCTGGTTCTAGCGGGAAACGAGGCAGAGGTCGGGACACGGGAAGGCAAAAAGGAACCTCTAACAGCTTTTTCCTAAGGAACATACACAAAGGGATCCGGGGAGGGGCCCGGGAGGAGAGGCCGGACTCAAATAGAGCATGCCCGCAATGCCAATTTCCCGGGGCACGCCCTTTAAATTTCAACAGCCGGGCCGCGGCGGGGACTAGGCGGAGCCACGCGCGGGGGGGCGAGGCTGACTGAGAGGGTCGTGGCGGGTAAGTAGCGCCGAGGGGCCGAACATGAGCGGACCCCCCAACCCGACGTGCGGGACGGGGCTCCCTGGGGGGCAGGGGGGGGCCCCCCTGCGACCCGGGACAGGGTTCAGGGGCTTCCTAACAGACCTCCACCCTTGGGCCCCCCTTTCTTACTGGAAAAAATAAATTTCTGGATGAGGCTGCGGTTTTAGGGTGTTCTCCTCCCCCCCAAAACCTCTCTTCGGGCCCAATCCCTTCCATCCACCAGGGAAACGCTTTCCCCCCCCAGACTTTCCTCAGCCCGAATTTCCTTTACCTCGAAGACATTGGGCGCATCAGCCACAGACAAGGAGGAAAACGGCCTTCGGGGAAAAACGTTTAAAAGGACCAAAGGTTTCAGTAAGGAGACATAAAACCCGATTGGGGGGGTTTTCATCGTAGGGGGGACCCGGGAATTTTTTAATGAAAACCGGGTTGATGCGTAATGCCCTAAAAGGGGCCCCGGGAAAACCCGGGGTCCCAGTTTATGAGGGGGGCATCTTTAGGGGGAAACAAAATCTAGACGGCCCCCAAAACCTTGTCACTTGGGGGGGGAAAACTGGGGGGGGAATTTCTTTTTTTGGGGTCCGTTTTGGGGCCCTTCATGCGCTGGGGAAGCGGGGAAAGCGCGACTAAAAGGGGGTCTGGGACCAGATGGCCTTAAATTTTAAATAGTTTTCATAGTTTTTTAAGGCCGAAAAAAACCCGAGACGCCTCCATTCAGCCTGTTGGGGCTAAGGTTTTGATCGAGGGGAAGGAAAAAAAAAAAACCCAAATTTAGGTAAACCAAATTGCCCATTTAAGGGAAAAATTCTTCCCGTTTCCCAATCTGGCCCCTATTAAAAAATCCCTGGATCGATGACCCCTCCCAGAAACCTAACACTAAAAACTTGTTATATTTTATGCTCCAGAAATGCCCCAAAAAACCCTTTTTTTGAACCTGTTATAAATTTAAACCATGACAATTCCCGGGCAGAGATTTCCACAGTCTCCCCTGCTCTTACAGTAAAAAAATTCCTTTTTAAAGTTTATGTAAAATTTTCGTTCCTAAAGACGTAGAGGATGCCCCCTTTTTTCTAGATACGGGCCCGGGGTATAAAAAAAGTCCGGGCCCTTCATGCTTAAACCCAAAGGCGCCGCCCCCGGGGCCCCTTCAAGGGGGTTTGCTAGAAGGAAGAGGGGGGGGTTTCCCGGCCAAACACGACTTTTAGAAGGAGGAGACCCCCGCGGACTCAGCACCCCAAAGAGATTTTAAAGGGAACCCCCCCATGGCAGAAAAATTGGGCCCAAATTTCGTTTTTAAACACGCCAAAAACGAAATGGCGAAGGTAACCCCCCAAAGACTTGGTTGCCCCTCTCCACCTGGCCATTTTCGTCTGCGGGGGGTTTAGGGGGAAAAAGAATCAGCTTCACCTAAATTTGGTTGCACATGGCTCTCCCCAAAAACCCGGGAGCCAAATTAAACCCCCCCTTTTCCGAGACAATCTGCTGGGGGATCCATGCAGATAAAACCCATGGGGGAAAGAAAAAGCTCCGCCAGGGGGGAGGCAGATGGCGGGACCTGGAAAAGGGGAAACAAACGCGCCATTTTGGAAAAGCAAACCGAACCCACCCAAAATTTTTGGGGTGGGGCCAAAAACCGACGGATGGGCATTAATGAAGCCCCCGGGAAAATGTTGGCCCAAAGGGTTTTGGGGTTGGAATGGGGGAGGCTGAGAAACCTCCCGGGCTTGTGAAAACGGGCTTGTTGCGGGCACGGAGTCACAAGACGAAAAAAAAGCCCCCTTAACGTCCTTTTCCCCCAGCTCGGGCCCCCAATAAAACGGGAATACCAGGTGGTGGGTTCCTTTGGGGTGCCGGGAGACCCCCCCACCAAAACCCAATTGTCCCCTTTCCCTAAGATACACTGGGGAGAGCAGGGCGCACAAATCCTTCCGGGGGGGAACCCTTTCCCCGGAGGTCCACTGGGCAAGCCGGTAAAGGCATTTGTGGATTTAAATGTGTTCGGGAAAGAAGTATCTTAAACCCAAACCCACGCGGAGGCACGGGAAAAAAAGGGGGGTCACTCTCACTTTCCTTCTTTTCGGGCCTAAAAGTGGATTAAAAATCAAACCCGGGGGAAAAAAGAAAAAGCGCCACCTACCTTTGGCTTTGGGTTAAGTCGCGACTTTTCCTAAAGAAATTGGGGGTTTTTTTTTTGGGGTTCCGAGTAGATACGGATGGAAAAACGGGCCGCCCCCACAGATAACGCCACTCCCCCGGGGGCCCCAAATTTATGGTAAAACTCCCGGTCGCCAATCGGGAAATTTCCCCCGGGCCCCGCCCCAAACGTTTTGGGGAGAAGAAGCCGCATTTTTACAGTCTTCCCCTGGGCCCTTTTTTGCGTAAAAACCCTCCGGCCCCACAATGGGGAAATCCACCCCCAGTGTAAAGGGGGTTTTTCCGGGGGTTTCCCGGGATGTCCCAAGGGAATAAAATGCCATAGAGAAGGGGGAAACTTGACCCCTTTTTCCAAAAAAACCCTCTTGGGGCCTCGAGGGGCCCCAGCTGCGGGGATTGGCGGGGAAACCTTGGGTTGAGACCACTACGGGGCCACCGCGTAGAGAATGGGGGAAAAAACTGGCGATAGTATTTGCAGAAGCCCAAAAGCGTTTGGGATACCCCCGTGGGCCCGACTGAGCGTCCCCCACATCAACATGGCTGAAAAGTTTTGCGGGGTCCCCGTACCTTGGCCCCGGGAAAATTAAAGAAACCCCCAAAAAACGGGAGGCTTTCTAAGGAGAGGCATTTTCCCGGCTTGGCATACGGGTTGGTTCTCCCGGAACCTCAGTACTTAACGAACACCCTGGGGGTTTCCTCGAGGTCAGGAGGGGAAACCCCGGGAAAGTCATCAAGGTAGACCACCAGGGCAGGGGGGTGGGAAAAAGGCCCCCTGAAACTCATTCCCCAAGCTCCCTAAAGACGGGGGGGCACATTGAAACAGCCCCAAAAAGGGCATCCCCCAGGTACTAAAATTCCCCATCCCTGGGTTGTTAAAGGGCCCCGTTTTTCCTTTAAACCCCCTTGAAAGATTTGGACCAAGTTTTGGCCCCCCCTCAAATCCAACTTGGAGAAAACTTGGGCCCTGCAGGCGATTAAAAAAGTTCCGTGATCGGGCGGTAATGGGAAACGGTTTTTAACCGTGATCTTTTAAAACCCCCCGGAGCCTATGCACGGCCGCAAGGTACCGTCCCTTCTTCTTAAACGAAAAAAAACCCCGCACCAGCGGGAAAGACGAGGATTTTTTGGAAAGAACCCCTTTCCGGGAGTTTCCCTCCTGGATTACCGGCCCAGGGTTTTTTGGGTTTCAAAACCGCAGTGGGAAGCCCTGGGCCCCGGGGGGGACTGGTCCCCGGGGCAATAACCGATGGGCAATGGGTATGGACAATGCGGAGGAAACTCTCACTTGTCTCCCGGAGAATACAGGGCCTTTACTCCAGGAATTGGGAAATTGGAAAGCCCGGGCAACGGCCCTAAAGGGGTTTGACCCGGAGCAGGAAAGCCCCCGGGCGGGGGCCAAAAAACCCACGCCCCCGACATTGGGACCCCCAACGAATAAACCTCTTCCATAGTCCGTCCAGGATAGGAGGGGGGAAACCCCGCAGTTTTGGGAGTCCGGGAGGAACGCCGACGAGGAGCGGGCAACACAAAATTTGGAGATCCCTTTTTAAATGCAGCGCCCCCACAGGAGGGACAGAGGCTGGTTGACCAACGGGAAATTTTGCCCCGGCAAAAGTACTCCCCGCTAAAGGGAATGAAATGACAAGCTTTTTTTCCCTCCAGATGTACCCCCCGGGAAGCCGATACTGTTTTCACTAAAAGCCGGGGGGAGAAAGTTCCCCAGACCCGATTTTCCAGAAACGGGGGAAAACCTTTGGAACTTTGGATACCAGTCCGACACGCCTGCACGGCATCAACGGGCTGGAAGGGAATTTTTGCACCTAGAATGCCTCTCCCACAAAATCCTAGGTGGGGGTTTTTTTCCCCGCAGGCGGGGGCGCTTGGGGAAAACCTCCTCCAAAAATTTGCTCAGGGCTCCCACATTAGGGGCCCACAATTTTCCTTTCCCGCCCCTGGGCCCAACTCTTGCCGGGAGAGGCAGCCCAAACAACCTGCATGGGCTCGTCGGTGGGTTTTTGGGGGCTGTGGCGCAGGGGGCCCCCCTGGAACACCCGGTCCCCCCAGGAGGCAACCCGGGCGAGGTTGGGCTGACTGGCCCCCTTGCGGGAAGGGTCCTCTTCCCGGGTTTAATGAAGCGTACAAGAGCGGGGGCGCTAACCAATCAGGGCACTGAAGGGGAAAACGGGAGAAACTCTAGCGGGCCCAAAACGTCCTTAAAATCGGGTTGAGAGCCCTTTCCCTTTAAGGTGGCGGCACAGGGGGGGCCCTTTTTTCCATGAAAATTTTAGAGGGCCCGAGTAAAGGAATTTACCACGTATTCCCCCTACAGTCGGTCCCCCTGGCGTAGGGTTTTGGAGGGCTGTCTCGCGGAGGAAAAGGCCCCGGGCTGGTTCCTTTAAGATTTTTTGCGGAACTCCCCTAGGAAAAGAGTGTAAAACTGCCGTCACTGGATCGTTTTTTTTGTCCCATAAGGGTGTAGCCCATGCCCGGGGTTTTTCCCTAGAGGGAGGGTGCCCCGAACGGGCCCCCTTCCCAAGTTCCCGACAGGAACGGAAAGGTCCCTAAGCTCCACGGGCACAGAGCATTGGGGTAACCCCCTGCAAAAGTTTTTTGGGGCCCCCGTTGTACTTAAAAATGGCGCGCACCGAAAGCTTGGGGACCCCTCAGGGGCCCCCATGAAAACCCTTGGTGGGGCCCAAAAATTAAAGGAACTGACCTGAGGGGGGGCTGCGCTTTGGGGGGTGACAGCGGTGCAAACCTGCAAAGGAAAATTGCTCGAGCGCTGCGCTTTTTCTGCGCGAAACTTTTTCATTGCTTGACCCCGAAAAAGGGGGAGTTGGGCAAAACGGCAAGGGCCCCTTGGCGGGATCCATGGCCCGGGTCCCCACTGTAACGGCTGGTGGGGGTCCACTGGCCACCGCAGGCGAAGGGGTAAGCCCAAAACCAGGGAGTGGAAAAAAAAGTTGGGGCCCGGTATTTTACCAAAACCCGCCACAAACGGGATGGTCCCTTTTGGGGGCGGTTTGGGGTCCACCCGGTTACTAAACCCCTGGCGGGGCTTGCCTTTCGGGGGCGGCCAAGGGTACAAGGGACCCGGAACGGCAGGCAGGGCCTTTGTCCGGGGATAGGCCCGGTGGTCAGGGCAGGCGGGTCAGGGTTTATAGACGGGAGACAAGCAGGGGGCAGGACAGACGGCTCTTGGTTTTCCCTTTTTTGGTAAAAATAGCAAAACGGTCGGTAAAAATGGTAAGGCCCAAAAAGGAACCTCTAAAACAGGTTTTTCCTCCAAAAGGAAAAATACACAAAGGATCCGGCCCAGGGCCCCGGGAAAGGAAAAAGGCCGGAATCAAATAGGGGCATGCCCCGGGAATAGCCAATTAAACCCCGCACTGCCCCTTTTTAAAATTTCCGAACAGGCCCCCCGGGCCCCTGCGCCCAGGGGCGGAGGCCCCCGCGCCGGGGGGCTCAGGCCCAACTGACAAGGGGTTGGGCCATAAGTGGGGCGCTTTGGGAAAGGGGGGGGGGACCCGAGCAGACCCCAAAACCCACCGGCCCGGGGCGGGGTCCACAGGAGCAGGGGCAAAAGGCCCGGCTTGGCGACCCCCCGGGGCAGTGGCGCCCGGGGCGTCCGTGAAACCTACCAACCCGTCTGTCTGACATACTTTTTTGTTTAAAAAAATTTCAGACTTTTATTTAATGAAGATATCTGCAATGAAAAATACACCCCCTGATTTGACCCCCAAATTTAACCCACTAACAGGCTTTAGGGAACCCTTTGGGTAAAAATTGCGCTACAGAAATCACCAGGAAAAAAATTTACTCCCCTTTGGGGGTTTAAAAAAAACATTTTTTTTACAGACTACAAAAGCCCAAAAAACGCCCTTAAAATTTAACCCCTTGGGTAAAAATGAAGAAAAGAAATTTACCAGGGAAAAAATTTTCCCCCTCTTTGGCGTTTTTAAAAAACACAGTTTAAATTTTTCTGAATTTCAAAAACACAAACATGCTTAAAATTTAAACCCCTTGGGTAAAAATAAATTTTCACTACAGAAATCCCGCAGCTAAAAACTAACTTTGGGATTGGCTTTTAAAAAAAGCCCCTTTCTTTTTCTTTAAAAAAAAACAAAAGGGACAAACGGTTAACAATCCATGGGGTAATTTAAAGTGCCCCCAAAAAATGACCAATGGCATTAAAAAAAATTTTTTGGGGCAGGGTTGGAAAACCCCCCGGAAACCCAATTTTCAATACCCTAAAAAAACTGAATCAAAAATTTCAAAAAGAAAAGGGAGCAGTTCCCCTAAAAAGCAGTTTACAAACCCCCCCGCCAAAAATCGCTGTAAAAAAAAAAATTTCTTTTTTGTGATTTTGTTGTAGCCCCAAATGCAGCAGGCAGCCATCCCTCGCGTCCGGACTCTATAAGGGGCGGTGACGTCAAAGGGAAACCCCCCCGGTCCCCTGATTTTGGGTTCAACCTGACAGGGCATTGAGGGTTTCCCCTTTCTTTCCCCCAGACTTCTCTGCCCCCGGGTTTACGCCCCGCCTTGGGCTTGCGGGGCCCTTTAAAAAAAAATTTGAAAAAAAACCTTCCTTCCCCCCGAATTTTCCCCCCCCCAAACTTTTTTCGTGCCCGAAATCGAAGTTTTCCTTAAATTCTAAACGAATTTCCCCCTTCTTAGAAAACAAATTTGCCCCTCTCTATTCTGAGGGATGTTGCCCCAAAAAAAAACCCCTTAGAAATTTTAACATTTTTAAATGTTTGACAAAAAAACCCAAGCAAAAAAAACTCATAACTTTTTACCCCTAAAAATTAAAGCAAACAAATTTAGAGTACTAGAACTATATAGATTTAGATTAGATAAAATAAATATTGTATTATATAATATAAAAGAATATTGAATGTTATAATATCCCCAACAAAATTTCCTAACCCCCCCTTTATTAAAAATTTTAAAACATTTAAAAAATTAAAATTAAAAAAAAATAAAAGAATTAAAAACAATACAGCAAACTAACTTAAATTTCCCCTTATTATAGTATTATCAGTGAAATTCCCCAAAAACAACCCCAAAACAGGCATAAAGGGAAAAAAAAAAGACTTTAGAATAGCAAATTTAGTGAATAGAAACTATGGTAGAGGGCTTTTCAACTTTTTTTTTCTATAGGGCACAAAATGGCCTGCGCCTGGGATTATACCTACGATGCACCAAATGTGAGAACGCAGAATAACAGGTCCATATTCACTGCCGCATTGTACACTGCTTTAAAGCTATTTAGAACTGGCCTCTATGTGCCTAGTTTAGACCTGGGCATTGTACGGTCTGTGGGCTGCATCCGGCCCGCTAGCTCGCCGGATGCGGCCTGCGGCACGTACAGTTTTCAGGTCTGCTTTAGACCATATTAATAGTAGTGCTGACAGCTCGCCGCGAGCGGGTGGTGATGAGAGGTGTGCCATCAGCGCTGCTATTAATATGCCTGGTATTAGAACTGGGCAGCGGTGCAATGAAATGAGCTCATTGCACCGCTGCGTCTCCTTGGTCGCAAAGCTGTCACTCTGCTGTGCGGCTGACGAGCTGCAGAAGGAGCGTCCTGGCTTTCTAAAATAAACAACACTATAAAAATGGGCCAGTAAGAAAAAATGGCATAGAGAAACCTCTAATCACAGGGTCAGGGACATGTTGCATTTGCTTTACAATTAGGGACAAGTGTATGCTTCCACTATGCAAGCACCGATCTAACCTACAAAACCGCTATATAGAGACCACATAGTGGTCAGACACCATTTCAGGTCACATCACATGACCTTGAATACAGCACTGATCCAATATAGAGCCAAAATAACCCCTGACATTCGGGGACTCACAGGAGATGTCATCTCTGAGGGGAGTTACTCTCTTCTCCTTTTCTTCTCCATCAGGCCCAAACCTCCATGATGTCTTCTCTGATGAGTTGTTCTCTTCCCTTTTTTTCTTCATCCGGTACGGAATGCAATCTCTTCTCCTGACCACTTCTCGTTCCTGTAGAATTTACCACATAAACATCTTAGACTCCTCTCTTTTCTAGCACTTCCCAATCAATTCCCAATTATGTACAAACTTCCTATCCATAGAGCCCCAAAAACTAATAGTGCCACTTTGGTGCACTTTACAGTAATTGTACCCCAAACAGTTTATTTTATACACTAAAAATAAGAAATTAAAAAAAGTCAGATAAGTGACATGTAAATAGATAGACCCCCATTAGGTAGGTATACAAGCCCCCCAGTAGGCAGGTAAGTATATAGACCTCTCACAGTAGGTAGGTATATCATTACTCTCAGAATATAGGTAAATAGGCTCCCTCAATAAGTTTACAGATTCATTCAGTAGGTAATCCCCTAATTAGTTAGCCCCTCAGTAGGTATATAGATCCCCTCAATAGATAGATAGGATAAATAGAGAAGTGCAAAGGCCCCACAGTAGGTAGGGAAGTATATAGTCCCCCATTAGGTACCGATATAGATTCTCTCAGTAGGTAGGAAGGTATATAGAGTTCCCTCAGTAGGTAGGTACATAGCCCCCCCACACAGTTGATGGGTGTATAGGGTCCCCATTAGGAAGGTAGTAGCATAGGCCCTCCAGTAGTAAGGTAGATAAACAGGGCCTCCCCCCACTAATTAGGAAGGTAGAGTAAATAGCCAGGTAGATAGGGCTGCCCCCCATTAAATAACCAAGTAGATAGGGCTGCCCATAGTAAATAGCCAGGTAGATAGGGCTGCCCCCAGTAAATAGTAGGTAAACAGGGCTGCCCCAGTAATTAGCCAGGTAGAGAGGGTCTCCCCCCAGTAATTAGCCAGGTAGACAGGGCCGCCCCCAATAAGTAGCCCCGGAGACAGGACAACTCCCAGTAATTAGCCATGTGGACAGAGCCGTCCCCAGTAAGTAGCCCCTTAGACAGGGCAGTTCCCAGTAAGAAGCCAGGCAGACAGGGCCGCCCCCAGTAATTATCCAGGTAGACAGTTACCCCCAGTAGTTAGCCAGGCAGACAGGGTTGCCCCCAGTAAACAGCCAGGTAGATAGGGCCCCACAGTAATTAGTCAGGTATACAGGGCCGCCACAAGTAATTAGCCAGGTAGACAGGGCCGCCCCTAGTAATTATCCGGGTAGACAGGACCGCCCCCAGTAAGTAGCCCGGTAGACAGGGCCACCCCCAGTAAGTAGCCAGGTAGACAGGCTTGCCCCCGGTGAGTAGCCAGGTCGACAGTGCCCCCCAGTAATTAGCTTGGTAGACATTGCCGCCCCACGTAATTAGCCAGGTAGACAGGGTCGCCCCCAGTATTTATCCAGCTAGACAGGGCCCCCAGTAAATAGCCAGATAGACAGGGCCCCCCCAGTAGTTAGCCAGGTAGAAAAGGTTGCCCCCAGTAAATAGCCAAGTAGACAGGGCTGCCCCCCCGTAAATAGCCAGGTAGACAGGGCTGCCCCCCAGAAACTAGGTAGACAGGGCTGTCCCAAGTAATTGGCCAGGGAGACGGGGCCGCCCCCAGTATTTATCCAGGTAGACAGAGCCCCCAGTAATTAGCCAAGTAGACAGGGCTGCCCCCACTAAACAGCCAGGTAGAAAGGGCCCCCAGTAATTAGCCAGGTAGACAGGGCCGCACAAAGAAGTATCCAGCATTGAAAGTCCAGATCACTAAAATCACATAATTTATTTGAATCAATTGAAACAGGGCTGCCCCCAGTAATTATCCAGGTAGACAGGGCACCCCAGTAAAAAGCCAGGGAGATAGGGCCCCCCAGTAATTAGCCAGGTAGACGGAACCCCTCAGTAAATAGCCAGGCAGACAGGGCTGCCCCCAGTAAATAGCCAGGTAGACAGGGCTGTCATATAAAAAAGAAAAAATACTCTCCAGTCACCTTTCCTCCCTCGTCTCTTCGTGCGGTGGGGTGCAGACCACTCAACCCCCTGCTGGAGACGTACTTCCGGTGTTACTAGGTTGTAAGCCTTGCATAGCTTTTGGCTTAGTAGGGGCTGCGGAGAAATGGCGCGATGACAAAAATCACATCCCCCACCTGCATCGCGCCCCCAAGGGGTGGAAAGGCCCAGGATTCAGAGATCCTGGCGTTCTGCCTGAGCCACCCCCTGCCCTTGCGGCGGAACCAGACTCTGCATCCTGGTTTTTTGTGCCCAAAATGCACCGGTGGCGAGGGGGGGCCTGTGACTCCCTGGCTCAGCCATCCGGGTCTCGTTTGCTGGCCACAAAATGGTGCGGTATCGGGCCCCCCCAGGGGAGACCTTGCCGGGGGAAGAAGGAGAGGAAGGTGAGTATTAGTGTTGTTTTTTTTAATGGCGATTACCTGCTTGGGGGGCCCATCTATAACCTGACTGGGGGGGCCCATCTATTACCTGCCTTAGAGGGGACTATATATATTACTGGGGGGACATTTTAATCCTGTTTACTGGGGAGTATTAACCTCCCCTGATGGGGCCTATCTATATCTCCCTTACTGGGGGGAGCTTTTTTATACCTGCCAAGGGGGAATATCTATTTGCTGCCATACTGAAGGGATCTTTTTAAATCCCTGCCTGAGGTGAATATCTATATCCTGTTTACTGAGGGAACTGCATAACTCCCTGGGGGGACCTATCTAATATCTGCCTTACTGAGGGGAGCTGTATATACATGCCTGAGGGGACCTATCTATATACCTGACCAGGCCCAGACTGCCCAAATACTTAACCGGATATTTGCCTGGTGGGCCGCCAGGGTCCTGGTCGGCTCAGAGTGCCTGTCAGGGGGGCTGTTGATTCCCCCCAGTGGGCCCCGAGTACCGGCTGTTGATTCCCCCCAGTAGTACTCTTCCCGCTACACACATTCATCCCGGTGTGATGATGTAAACGTGCCACCCCGTCTGAGCCCGTACTAAGCTTAAACCTAGCAAGGTTTTTCAGCCCGGGAACGTTGGAATTGGCATCGCCAGCTCCGGACCTAGAGAAACGGAGAACGAGGAAGGAAAGGAGACAGGTGAGTATTTTTTTAATATGTTTTTTTTTTTAAAAACAGCCCTAAATGGGGATTACAAAGGGGGGGCCTACCTGGGGGAAATTCAAGGGTAGCCCTACCCCCTAAATACTAGGGATCCCCCACTGGGGTTTTAAATTTCTAGGGCGGCCCTACCTGCCTTAAATTTTTGGGGAAACCCTACCTGCCTAATTACTAGAGGCCCCTTTCTTGCTAATTTAGGGGCACCTCTACTGGCTAATTACCAGGTGGCCCTACCCGGGTAATTTTAGGGGCACCCTTTTTGAAATTTTTGGGGGGCCCCTTTAAAAATGCCGGGGGAAAAACTTTGGTTTTTTGGGGAGATTACCTGGTTTTCTGGGGCCCCTTTTTTTTAATTCTGGGGGGTTCCCATCTTTTTGACTTATTTTTGGGGGGAGCCCTATCTACTTGGCTAAATATGGGGCCCATTTAAACCGGTATTTTTTTTGGGGGAAGCCCCACCTGGCTAATTACTGGGGCGGGACCTGTTACCTACCTAAATAATGGGAGGCCCAATAATACTGGGGGGGCCTAGGAATACCTTCCCAAGAGGGGCCCTATACATATAATGTTGGGGGGCCATATGTCCTACCTTTAGGGGGACCCCCCTATTCCTTCTATTGAGGAATCTATGTGGTACTTTTGGGGGATAATACCTCCCTACATACTGTGATGCCTTATACTTATCTTTCTTCGAGGGGTACCTATAACCCAATGAGAGCTACCCAATTGGGGGGTTTTAATCTTTACCTTTGAATGAATTGTAAACTTAATGAGGGGGCCTATTTTTCCATGCGAGAGTACCTTATTTTACCTACTTTGAGAGGGCTTTTAACTTATTGCCACTGGGGGGGCTTATTTTTCTCCTAAGGTCTACTATTTTCATCCAATTTTTTGGTCTAACATCCTGTTTGGGGGAAATTTCTTGTGGGGAACCACTATTACTATTTGTGGCTTATAGATGGGGTTTGTACATTGTTTTGGGAAAGTAGGAAATGCTGGGAAAAAAAGGAGTCAAGTTTCTGTGGTAAATTTACGGGACGAGTAGGGTTTAGCGATTTTTATCGACAAAGGGAAAAACGGCAAGGTTTTTATGGGGATCGAAAATTTCCCCGATCATCGATTATTAAGGTTAAAAACTTGCACTTTTAAGATCGCCCTTTTGGCGCTTCCCGTAATTTTGGCGGCCCCAAAATGAGATTACAAATAGAGCAGGGGGGATGTGTGTGCGACGTCAAAGACTGGGATGTGTATGGGGGGATTGGGTAAAAATACATGCCCCCGTTTTTAGAAAAAAGTTTCCCGTTTTACCCAGGCCCCCAGCGTCTCATAGGGGGACCTGCGTCTGCCCGTGGGCCCAAAAAGCTCACCCAAATTAGTCTTTTTCTGACAGAGAAACCTTCATTACTGTGCCTTCCATTTATTAGATTTAAGATTTTTAAATTTTATGTAGTTGCAGGAAATTTTAAAGCAGATTACCGGTAAATTCACGGGGGGGGGCGCGGGGGGGGGGGGCCCCGCAGGCGACACAGACAAGCTTATCTATAAAAGAACACTGGGTAAAGTTACCCGCTTTGTAGACATTGTAGTGGGAAAATCTTTTTTATTAACAGTTTTTATTTAAATATTTTTGGTATTGGGGACCTGAACTTAATTGGATAAATCATTCTTTTTAAATGAGGTCTCTTTGTTAGCTGGAAAAAATCCACTTTTTTATCGTTTAAAAATTTAGATAGGTGTTAAATTTTACCCATTCACCTGTGACTATTGATAATCCCCCTTGCACTTAAATTACAAACCCGCAAACTTTTAGTCCGCACGGTTTTTTTTTGCCAAAAAACCGTGATCGTACGAAAACATCACAGTACGTTTTTTTGACTTTTGCGACCCCGCAGTTCATTAGCGCATCTTTAAATTTAAAAACAGCAAATTTTTATTACCGAAAAATGTAAAGGGAATATTACTCACCTAAATTGGTTTTCCGGGGAAGGGGAATCCGGAAAACCAGTCTCCTGTACAACAGGTAAGGAAAGCTTTTGCACCCAGCAACTGTGGATTTTTTTGTTCTTTAAAAACTTTTAGCTTTTTTAAAGACACTTTAAAAGTCCATTTTTTAAAAAGGTCAGACATTAAATTCAGCAAACGTTTTCCACCGGCGTTTTGGAGGGTGTCCCTTATTTTGGTGTCTATATTCACCCAGGGGGAAATTTAAAGGGCAAAAATCCCTTTTTTATATCAAAACAAGCAGTTAAAGTGTTTTTTGACTTTTGCACACCCGCACTGTTTATTGACCAGCATCTACGTAAATCTTTAAAACAGCAATTCTATATTCACCAAGTGAAATTTAAAGGTGCAAAAAATAACCTTTATTATATAAAAAAAAAACAGTTTAGTGTTTTTTGACTTTTGCGCACCCCGCACTGTTCTTGACGCAAGATCTACTAAATCTTAAAAAAGCAATTCTATATTCACCAAGGTGAATTTAAAAATGAAAAAATACCGTTTAAATTTTTTCAAAAAATAAAGTTACGGTTTTTTTGGGCTTTTTCGCACCCAGCACTGTTCATTGACCACACCACGTAAAACTTAAACAGCAATTTTTTATTCACCCAGGGGAATTGAAAGGTTCTGTACTTTTTAACCTAGTGTGTTGTAAGATGTTCACGAATCCTTTGACTGTTGTGGAGTTAATTTCAGTTTCCGCCTTTTTGGGTTAAAAATGAAGGTGTTGTTGCTCTCCCCCTAGACTTTTTGGTCACGGCATAACGATGCTCCTACGAAAAACCTTATCGATACGGCCGCTATCGACTACGCTCGATCTCGATAGCCAACCAATCGCTCAACACTAGGGAGTTTGTGGCGGGGAAGAAGAATTACATTCTGTACCCGACGGAGAAAAAAAGGGCCGAACAATCGGAGAAAGAATATGGAAGTTTGGGGCCCGATGGAAAGAGAAAAAACTCCCATCAAAATGAAATCTCCTGTGAGTCCCCGTGTCAGGGGTAATTTTCTTCTGTGTTGAATTAGTGCTTTTCATTGATGGTGCCCGATTTTTGGTGATCTGATTGGCGGTGTTTTAGGTTTTATTGGTGCTGTTAGTGGCATGTAGGGTTGTCCCGATTTTAAAGAAGGGGCACCCGACACGTAATTAGGGGTTCTCTGCCCATTTTTTTTCTTGCTTGCGTTTAGGGGGGGCTTTTAAGAGAGTGGTTTTTGTGCATTTTTTATGGGTTTTGTGCAAAAAGTACAACATTAATGTGTGCCCTTTTGCAAAAAAAATGCATCCCGTTGCCCAGAATGCATCAAAAATGCATCAAAAAACGTCCCTGTTATTTGAAAGTGAGAAATTGTGAATAAGGGAAAATTTGTAAGTGGTATTGATGGGGCTGGTGGGGGCTTTTGCAGGGGTATTTTTTTTCCCCAATTGGCCCTGTACCTGACTGACTGAGGGGACATATATCTATATACCTGCCCTTTTTATGGGACAGAGTAAGTTTCCACAAAAATAAACACAAAAAACGATCACCCTATGTTTTTTTTTTTATTAGTCTGGCCCTCTAAAACTATACCACTTTCTCTTGCGGCCCCATGGGAAAATTAATTGCCCTCCCCTGGCCTAGTTCATACATGTCGCCCCTACTGTCAGCAAAGCTGTACTGCAGACAAATGGTGAAAGATCTTGTGACACTGAATCACATAACCTTATCACTGTTCAGTGGAGAGCTTATCTCATGACAGGCATCTCGTGATATATCCAATTTTAGAAAAAAGTGATGAAGGACGCATCTGTATTAAAACATTTGAATTTTTTCATAAAAAAGGACAATTACATGTGATAGTGGATGTCTAAAACAAAGCAGCAAATTCAGCGCACACATATGCCAGGCTCAAATGCAGACTATAGGATAAATCGAAATGTTCAACCTGGTGGTGGCTACAGACCTGTGAATCCAATTAGCTGGTGATCATCAATTGGATTATGGACGGTGTAGTGGTAGAAATAGCCAGGGCAGAAGTGGATAGATTTATCTGCAATTGCAGTTATTAACCTTTACAAAGAGGGCCTTGAAGTTAAATGAGTATGCCAAGCTATATGCTGTGTTTGCAAACTAGATGACTCCCCTTCTCCCCATCAACTACAGCTTTGAATGCGCGATTAACATCAGATTCTTTTTATGTAACTACATTGTTACTGTTTTAATCCGGGTGGTGAAAAAATTTTTTCTTCTTGAAATACTACAAATTAAAACCTGTTCTCACATTCCCTAATAGCTCAGTGTGTTATTAGGCTGATTCCCAAGTAAAAGGTCACTGGTTCGAGCAGCCAGGAAGGTTTCCAAGAAAAAAGAGAAACAGGATCACCTAGCTCAATGATAGTGGTTTTCTGGCCAAGAAAATTGCCAAACTGTACCATGACAGCTGGAAGAATACAAAATTAAGTCCATCCATTCAAAAGCCAAAAGGTGGATGTCCACAAGTTGGCTCATCACAAGGTCTATTACTTCTGGAGTACCAACATGGCAATGGATATGGCATGTATGCTTCGTAATAGTGAGATCACAGATGTCCATGCAAGCACCATGCGATATGTAGTACAGATGTCTGGAATTATGGTCTGAAAAAAGTGAAGAAATCTGTCCCTTTAGTAGTAGAAGCAGAACTGTTACCTTAATAGTCAATATCTGGGTAATTGAAGTCACCCATTATCACCACTGTACTTGCCTGTGCTGCTCTCTCCATTTGTTCATGTAGCTGAGCCTCTATACCAAAATAACTTTCTCCCCCCTTACTATTTCACCCACAAGATTTCCACATCTTCACCATCTTCATATTCTATTGCCTTTTTCACGCTTCTCTTCATATCACTCCTTACATACAGACACACTCCTCCTCTATTCCTGTTTGCACTGTCCTTCCTAAATAATGTAAAACCCTAAAGATTAAAAGCCCAGTTATGTGAGGAGAACCAGTCGTGTATCAGCAACACCAACTACATCAATTTGTTTCTCAAGCTCCCTCATTTTGCTTTCCAGACTTTTCAGTAGATAGAATGTGATCACATGAAATGATGTCGGCACCTGTAACTACAATGCTGGTTTGTAATACAAGGATCTCCTTATCCATTGGTCTAGTCCACAGTTGTTTCCATCCACCAAAAATA